>BQNB010022235.1:0-63238 GCA_026074375.1 Tanacetum coccineum | reverse complement strand
AGGTTCTTATAATGAATCTACCTGATCACTGGTACAATATTTATACTGTAAAACGGTCCTCACAGAACCGAAGGTTAATGCAAACGAACTCTGACGAATGACAAAGCCATATTCGTCACCAAGCTTTATTACTAACTGTTTCATTACAGGTTCATATAAAGATGGAGATGGCGTCAACCTATTCTAGCAGAATTAAGTTCATAGCTACATGCTCATACTCAAGAATCAATGACTTTACAACATCAAGAAAGAATGACCTAAAGCTTCCGCAACTCTGATATCAACTTCTTCATCAGCAAGTTAAATTGATGAAGTAATACGAGCATAAAGTCATGCTTTTAAGATTGCAACAAGTATGAGCATGTCGGCCCAAAAGTCACAAGCGCGCAAGATGGCAAAAGATCACAAGATGATGAATAGAGATTTACTTTGGCTGATGATCTCAAGAAAGCTCAAGATTACATTCAAAGACAAGCCAAAAGGAAAAAGATCAAGCTTAAAGTCGAAAGATCACTACTCACTATGTACAAAGAGATCAATGAATGAAGAATCAAAGATTACGAGCTAAAGTCAAAAGTCCAAGATATATAATGCTAGGATTTAAATTATATTTTCTAGGGTGACCTCCCTTAGGGGGAGATTGTTAGGATCATGAAAAAGACTCGGTCACCCCGTGTTATGTCTAGCATAGGTTAGCTCGTAGTCTTAATATTTATCGTTTAGTTACCGTATGACTTATGGCGTTGGGTCGGGTCTTTACCCACATGTTAGCCCACTTCATAGCCCACTTAGGGCACTAATAACTCATGTATTTAAACCCCCTCTCAGCCATGGAGAGGGGTTGGATGTTCATTGTATAACAAACACACACTAAGTGATTTTCTCTCACTAGAACTTCCCATTTTCTCTCTCTAGAAATCGGCCTACACACCAATCCTTGATTGTGTTATGATTTCCAATAAACTACAGCTTATTCATTCAAAAGATTAATACGGCGTATCCACTTCCATTGGATACGGCGTATCGATCATCTGTAACAGAATCAGAACCTAAGTTTTCATATTTGATTTCCGTGCTAATTTTTGTTTTCTATCCTAAAGAGCCCATCCTACTGATTGTTTATCCCTTGTTTCAGGTAGTGCATGACAAGGAGTTTAACTAGCGAACTATTCACACCATACGAAGAACCAGAACTAGAATTTCGATCATCTAGGAGACACTTCAAGACACTAAGTCTTGACGAATCGAGATCGCCTGATTTCAATTTATTTTTTAACCAAGAAGACTCGGAGGAAGAAGAAACGGAAATAATGGCAGAAATAATGGAGCAGTACATGAACAAGACCCAAAACTGACTATGGATCGGGGGTCGTTAGGCCCAAAATTAAAGAAAAGGATAACTTTGAACTAAAGGGCCAATTTCTCAAGGAACTACAGACTAACACCTTCAGCGGTTAGGATCATGAAGATGCAAACAAACACATTGAGAAAGTTCTTGAGATCGTCGATCTATTCCACATTCCAAATATTACTATAGACTAACTGATGCTTAGAGCATTCCCTATGTCCTTAACTGGAGCCGCAATCCATTGGCTAATAAACAAACTGACTGGTTCCATTACAACTTAGGAAGGTCTTAAAACAAAATTTCTGAACAAATATTGCCCACCAGCTCGAACTACAAAGAAGATGGAGAAAATCAACAACTTTCAGCAAGAACCTGATGAAAACCTTTGCCAAGCATGGGAGCGATTTAAAGAACTCTTGATGAAGTGTTCTCAACACTATTTAACAGAAATGCAGGAGGTAATCTTGTCCTATAATGGATTAGGAATTCCTACTTGACAAATTCTTGACTCAAGAGGTGCAATACCATCAAAGACTGTTGTGGATGCAAAAGTAGCCATCCAAGAAATGGCTGAATACTCTCAAAAATGGCATAATGGAACATCAAGGTTAAGAAGTACTGAAACTTCTGATGAATTAGCAGCTATACAAGCACAACTCAATAATCTTAGGAGAGAGATCAAGAAAGTAAATGAAAAAGTCTATGTTGCTCAAGTTTGATACGAACAATGCAAAGGACTCCATTACACCAAATATTGCCCACTAAAAGAAGAAGGGAAAACCCTAGAAGAAGCTTACTACACGCAATTTGGTGTACCTTTTCAAGGAGGATGATATAAAGCAGCAGCTCCGAGATTCTATCAAAGGAACAACGCAAATCCTTCATATCAAGAACGAAGGCAATCTATGGAAGATACCCTAAGCAATTTTATGAGTGAATCGGCAAAGAGACATAAAGAAAACTCCAATTTGATTAAGGAAATCCGAGCTTCAATGGAAGCTACCATTTGAAACCAAGGAGCATTAATTAAAAGATTGGAGATTCAGATCAGGTACATGAAAGAGGATTTGGAAGCCTACCTAGCTCTACTAAAGAGAACCCGAGAGATCAAGTTAAGTCGATCTCAACTACTATTGAAGTTGATTCATACCAGATATGCCGTAATGGATCTTCCTAATACGCCGTATCTACTAGACTGAACCATACACTAATGTATGAGACAATACAAATGACGATTCCATTTCCAAGTCGTTTGAATGGTTATTACTGTGAAGAAAAGAAGGGATCATATGGACCACAATTCTTGGAAGCTTACTCTAAAGCTTCACAATTCATACCCAAAAGGAGAAAGACCTAGAGAGTTTCACTTTAACTTGCTTTATTAATAATGTTTGCTTTGATAATGCCCTTGTTGACTTAGGAGCTAGTGCTAGTGTTATGCCTCTCTTGACCTACCTTAACTTAGGATTAGGCGAATTAACTCACACTAAGCTAACAGTTGAATTAGCAGATAGGACTGTGAAATATCCAAAAGGAATTGCTGAAAATGTGCTAGTAGGAATTGGTAAATTTACTATCCCCGTAGACTTTATAATTCTAGATATGCCCGAGGATATCAAAGTACCCTTAATCCTCGGAAGACCATTTTTGTCTACATCCCGTGCTAAGATTGATGTTTATAAAAGAAAAATTACTTTAAGGTCCGGGGAAGAAAGGATTGTTTTCACAAGTGTTAAACCTGCTAGTAGTTTAATTAAGAGGGTCTACATGCTAAGTTTGAGAGAAAGAATGGAGCTTGATTTAGAAGCTAGGCTTATAGGAGAAACTTTGGTGTTAAATAGATTATTAGACCCTTTCTTGGAGTATTACATTGAATTAAATGATCTAAATGAACCATTTGAGCTTAGGAGAAATCAAGGTAATGATTTGATGCCCACCATTGAGGAAGGTGAGGTAATTGAGGAATTTAGAACTAGGGATGAAGAACTGGATGCTGGAATTGATGATTACCCTAGTTATTATGACTATGATAAGAAGATCCATATAGATTGCGCTCACAACTTAAAGTTTTCTTGCATGATAGGATTTAAATTCACACACGCTAACTTTTTCCCATTATTGTACGTCAATGTGATGTCCAAAAAGTTTCATAATTCTATAATGAAAGATAAAATGGTGTACAAAGGGAATAATGTTATAGGAGCTTTAATGAATGTGCCTATTTTTGTTGGAACTTTTTTTGTTGTGACGGATTTTGCAGTTTTTAATAAAATAAGGATTATAACTGTTGATCTAAGATCTCTTGGCAAATGAGTTAATTATTATCTATTCTATCTAAGACTGCAAATACCATCTTTTACAAAGAGAAGTTTAGAATATTCAAAGGCAAGACTGGTATTAGCTAGGGATATGAAGCCTTTACAATGGATGTGTGATCACCAGCTTATCAATAGCTCACTCACAAATCTCTAATGCTTGATTAAAGTTTTTATATTAGATAAATACATAACCAACTATCTAGTAAGAAACTAAGTTTTAATGTATAAAGAATCTCATAATCAAATCTTTAATAATATAAGAAGAATTCTTAATGAAAAGAGAAAAACTAAGAGAACCTATAATTCAACAAACAATAAGCTCCATATTATTAATTGAAACAATACGAAATACTCTTATATGTAATTAGGTTACTCAAGACCTTGAAGCTAAGAACTTTACGACTCTGTTATTTTTTTTCTATATCAAACTCTAATTGCCTTTAGGGCCGTCCCTTTTATACACCAAGGAGTCCTAAACGGCTTACAATACTTTCCTAAATAATCATAATCTTCTAAACAAATAACTTATACATATCCTTTACCAAAATATCTCATACAAATCACATAAGCAGTACTAACTAACTCAGCAGTACTAACTTCTTCACTAGCAGCATTAACTCCTCAGCAATAGTAACTTTTGTACTAGCAGTAGTAACTACTTAGCATATTTTCCAGTCTTTATCTCTGAGCAGTCTTAACTTCCACTAGCAGTAGTAACTTCCTCTAGCAGTAGTAACTTCCTCTAGCAGTAGTAACTTTGTACTGACAATTGTAACTTCACCAACAGTCTTAAACACTTAGAATAATTTTCATTGAAATTCATGAGCAGAACTAACATAACTGAGCAACATTAACATCAATAAGAGCTGCAGTAACTCCAAACAACATTAAGAAGCTTTTAATCCCAACAATCCTCTCCTAAACTTGATATTTATCTCCAAAATCATCAAGTTTCTTCATTGAAAGCTTCATTAATCATCAGGAGGATGCTTCCAAACACTTTATGGATTCTTAAGTTATTTTATGATCAATTTACACAGCTGATAAGCCATTTCACTTTCATAATCAATTTAAAGCTTATTTTCCAACATTTGTGAAAGTGTAGGTGGTGTAAGAGGATACTTCTTCTCTACCAACATGTATATCTGCATAGACTGCATCCTCAAGAAATGTACTCCACAGGAGTCATATAGCTTCCATTCTAATACTTTGTATCCTTGTTGATTCCTCCATACAGTATCTTCTACATGTGGTTCAAACATATTTTTCAAATCATTCCATAATACCAAATCCAAGTCTTCCACTGGTCTTGTTGATCTATATCTAGCTTTCACCAACTTGTACAAGTCTTCCAAATCTTCCTTGTCAAAACTTTTAAGCATATGACTGAAGACTAAGTACGTCTGAGACTTTCCATCAGCTCTTAATATTTGATAATAGCTTTTCTTTCCTTCTTTGTGGATCTTCTAGTCAACAATCCTTGTGACTTAACAACCAAAGGAATAGCATCAATTGCTACTTCCTCTTCATCAGGAACAATTTCCATGAGCTTTTTAACTGCTTCTTGATCATTATCCACTTTAGCTGTTTCTTAAACATCATCAACCTTTTGCTTTTTAGTGATCTCTTGTTCCAGCTCAGTGCTTGCTCTCTTTGAACTACCCTCCACCAAGTCTGTTCTGAAGTTAACAAACATGTTTACCCTTTTGAAATCTTTGTCAAACAATTCTTTGATAGAATCAAAGTATTTAGATTTCAACTCTTTGTGCTTCCAACCTTCCATGTTCTTAAGGTAATTAATCATGGTCTTCTTCTATTGAGTTTTGGTTGGTGGTTTGTTCCTCTTCTCCTCTGCTGTTTTAGCTGCAAAGTGTTTTCTTCTTTTGTCTAGGAGTTCTTTAAACAATGTGGCTTTTTCTTCAATAGTGAACTGCTCTTGTTCTTCAGCTTGCAGTCTTTCGGCCAACTGGTAATCAGCATCAACTTTTGCTTGAATGTCATCCCAAACAATATTGGCTTCATTAATCTTTTATTCTTTAGCTCTGGAAATTCTTTCCTCTTCATCAATCTCTGCTTGTAATTTAAGTGCAATCTCTTTGTCACACCCCTAAACGGGGCCTGGACGGAATACGTGTCCGGGGGCATGACGTCATAATATACATCACACAAAGAACAAAGAACAACCACTAATAGACGTTTTGAAAATCATAACTCATTGTATTCATTAAAAATGGATAAGTCTTACAAGATTTGAAATGAAATTTAAAACGTTGCGGAAGAATAATTAAGTTTTCAAAAGACAACGAGTATGAATGATAATAAAGTCTTGAAAGATGATATCATATTGGACGTAGACTCCACATAGCACATCAGAGAAGTCCAAAGCTAAGCACCTGAAAAACATGCTTAAAACGGTCAACATAAAGTTGATGAATTCATAGGTTTAATTCAAACGTAATTAGTATGGACCACAAGTTTATCAAAACGTATACGATAGTTATAAGAGATACAACTTCACATAAAAAGGTATTTACGTTGCGCTAAGCTCATGACACCGAAGCTAATACTGAAAGATAGCATGCCCATTGCTATAAATTTGCTTGCCCTTATAGGTGTCCGACCAAAGACCACCTAACTAGTTTCGACATGACATATATCCGTTAGTCCTTGGCAAACTCAGGTAGTGAGCGCTACAACACTCCGATAGGGATTATTATTCCAAAAGATCATATTTATTCACTCGGCTCCCTCTACCGTCCTCCGGTCAACGAAATTGAACAGTTCATGGATATTCGGGCAATTGAGGTCTAATGCTAACTTAGCAACACGTAAATAGGGAAATCTCACGTATAGTACTTGTGTCCACTTTTAAAAACAAGTAATGTTTCTCACCCCAAGTATAAAACATTTATTCAAAACGAGTAAAAGAGTGGGGCTATGAACTCACCTCGAGTCGGTGAAATGAAAGAGTAAACGTCTAGAAATATGATCACACGGAAACGAACGACGGTACACGGATGCGACCTAAGAGAATATAGGTTTCGTCTTAGAATCGGAATGATGGAAAAATGCGGATGATGCATAAAAGTTTACTTGAAAATACTTTGTTAATAAAACGTTAGTGATCGTAATGTGGTTGTTGGTATACAGTAATATTAAATATATAAAACTATATATTTATATTTAAGTATTATATATATATATATATATATATATATATATTGTATTGTTCGGCTCTTTACCCAATAAACCCAAATATTGATTTAAAACCTTTTGATAATTATGTTTTTATATCTTTAATTTATCTATTTCCTGACAGGTCACCCATGCTAGTGCTTCCCTCACACGAGCACGCTTAACTGTTGGTTTTTAAATTAAATACGTAAGTAGAAAACGTAAATAAGTATTTTAATTTATTTATATAAGTTAAGTATGTATATTATTTATCATTTATAAATAATATGTTTTTCGAAAAAGTTTTAGAAAATATATTTTCACAATTTTCTAAGTATATAAATTTTACAAAATTTCGGCATGACCTATTCGTGTTTACACGTTTTCCAAAATCGTAGACTTTAATAAAAATCACTCTCAATTTATATTTCCCAAGTTCGATCAATCAAAATCCTATACAACTAACCCTATACGCAAAAAGGTATTTAATAAGTTCTCGGTTCATCAATAGGCAACATTAAGCTCTTGATAAGCCCAAGTAAATTAAGCCGAACCACATAAGCTCAAGAATAAGCTCGTGGTGTCGGGCTTTGGATGTGGGACGCGGCTAAAAGCCCGAGCAAACCATATCCGGGCTTATTTATTAAGCCGAATAGGTTTGTCATTTGTCCTTTCAAAATAAGCTAGAAAATAAGCTAATATATATAAGCCGAAACATAATAAGCTAAACAAACACTTCTCCTTTCTTTTCTAGTTGGGCCGAACCAAACATAAGCCTATTAAGCTCAATAAAATCAAAATAAGTTGTTCCATAAGCTTATTATATAAGCCGAATACAAATAAGCTATAAAGTATCATTTTTATTATACAAAAATAACCACGATCACAAAACTATACTTTCCTTATATTTCTTTTGTTATTTTCGAACCATATACATAACCTTTTAAGGTTTATGTAGTTTTAAAATCTTTGTTTTTACAAAATAAGTTGTACAACTAGTATGTATGCATCAAGATGTTTATGAAAGTACAAGTTATTAAAAGATTTAAAGACTTACAAAGTTTGAATGTTTTTAGAAGGATGAACAAGACTAAAACAACCCAAATGTTGTTTAACAAATACCCGAATGTTACAAATGATCAAACCTTCAACAAATCTTTAAGAGTTCTTGATCAAAGATGAAAAATTTATGGAGTTATATATGTGTGTGTGTGTTTCGTGGGTTTAGGAGAACAAGAGAGCAAAGGAAAAACTCAAATGTTAAGTGTGTGAGATATGAATGAGAAAATAAGATGTAAGATGGTATATATGCACAATTGCTTCACACACTACAAGTGTGTATGTGTGTGTATTTCGTAGAGTAGGACAAAGGGGAGAAGGGACCAAAATGATCTCCCAAGCACAATTTAGCAAGGACAATAGCTAGTCGGAAATCTTGTCTTATTGTTTGAAATTCAAATTTGGCATCTAAGGTTCAAATTTAGCAAGGACGTGAGCAAGGGGAGGGGGGACCAAAATGGTTTCCATCATTCTAGTAAACTAGTGCTTCATGTTTGATTTAATTTCTAAGACTTCATGGATGCATAGGTTATTAGTTATATCCGGAATACGCAAATAACGAAAACGAATAATGATTTCACGAAAATTTCTAAAATTTTAAATATCAATTAAAAACAAAAAAACGCATCTACTGACGAAAGACTACGATGATTGGATGCACGGATTGCTTCCAGTAATGATTTTCAGTAAATAACGGAACAACTTCCCGGTTACCCATAAAAATTAAACGAGACATTAAAAATTCAAATTATCAAACGAAAACGGCTAAAATATTGATCGGAAATTTACGGGTTGTCACATCCTTTCCCTGTTAAAAGAGCTTTGTCCTCAAAGCTTTAGACGTAGCATTGGATTTCAGATTGGCAGGATATAGGTGGGGTATCTCCTTCAAAACTAATCTTCTCATTCCTAGGTGAATTCAGGACCCTGCCTGGAATTCCATCTGACCTTAATGTTCGAAATACGACTTTGTTTCAATGGCCTGACCTCTCTGTCCATAATCTCAATCGGTTCCTTGATGTAATAAAGTTTGTCATCGATTTGGGCTTCATCCAAAGGAAGAGCATGTGTTTCGCTCAGATAAGAATTTCTTTAGGCTTGACATGCAAAAGGTACTATGGACTCTGCTTAGTTGTTTCGGGGGTTCAAGTCGATAGGCGATGGTTCCTACTTTAGCTGGAACCTTAAAAGGTCAATCTATCTAGGGTTCAGCTTTCCCCGTTTGCTAAAACGTATCACTCCTTTCCATAGAGATACCTTCAACATGAAATTCTAAGGGTTTGCGTCTCACGTCAGCATAACTCTTTTGATGATCACGATTACCCAAATCGTGTCGTAATTGCTTGTTATTCTTGGTAGTCTTGTGATAAAATCCATGGCTATGTTTTCCCATTTCCAATGGGGTTTTTCTAGTGGTGATGCATGCTTCTATGTTCGGGCCATTGGTACAACCGCTCAAGATTATGATATATCTTATCTGATCCAGGGTGGATGAAATAGTTAGATTTGTGTGACTCATGCTTGATCAATTCTCCTAAGTCTCTAACGCGTGGTAACCAAATCCTACTCCTAGTGTAAGGAGTTCTATCAAGACCAGTCTTAACTCCTTGTCCATACCATGAAGGTTCTCATCCTTAACTTTCTATGTCTTGAGAGATTCTACTTGTGCTTTGTGAATCTGTGGCGGTAGGTTTGAATTAATAGTCATCACTAAGGCTCTCACCTTGAGAGGCTTAGCTCGTTCATTTCTGCTTAGAGCGTTTGCCGCAACGCTTGCTTTTTTAGGGTGATATTGAATCTTACAATCAAAATCACTGAGCAATCTTAACAATCTACGTGGTCTCATGTTCAATTCCTTTTGATCTAGAATGTGTTGTAATCTTTTATGGTTTGTAAACATGGTGCACTTCATGCCATACGGGTAGTGTTCCTAAATCTTAAGAGTAAACATTGTTGCTCCTAATTCTAGGTCGTGTGTCGTGTAGTTCTTCTCATGAACTCTCCGTTGTCGAGAGTCATAAGCTATCACTTTCTCCTTCTGGATCATTATACTACCTATTCCTTTATTAGAGGCGTTATAATAAACCATGAAGTTTTCCGTCCGTCAGGAAATTCTGAAATCGGTGCACTACAAACTTTCTATATTAACAATTGAAAGGCTTCCTCTTCTTTTTCTTCCCATTCGTATTTCACATTTTTCTGAGTCAGATTGGTTAGAGGTTTCCATATCCTAGAGAAACCATTAATAAATCATCGTTAATAACCGACAAGACCTAAGAATTTTTGTATCTTCGTTGGAGTCGTAGACGTTGCCTAATCCTTGATTGACTCAATCAGGGCGGTATCGAGGTGAATTCCTTGACTATCAACAACGTGGCCAAGAAATTACACTTTCAGGAGCCAGAATTTACACTTAGAGAATTTGGCGTAGAATCCCTTATTCTTACACAATCCTAAAATAAGCCTAAAGTGTTCCTTGTATTCCTTATTTTCGCTTGAGTAGATAAAGATATCCTCGATGAATACTATCACGAGCCTATCCAAGTACGGTTTGCATACCCGATTCATGAGATCCATAAATACCTCTAGTGCGTTGGTCAAACCAAATGGCATAACCTGAAACTTGAAATGTTCATAATGGGTCCTAAATGCGGCCTTAGAATATCCTTTTCTCAAACTCTAGTTGGTGGTAACTAGTCCTTAGGTCGGTTTTTTTAGTAACCGCTAAATCTTTGTAGTTGATTGAAAAGATCATCTATACTAAGCAACGAGTAACGGTTCTTTACTGTTTAGCTTGTTCAATTCTCGGCAGTCGATGTACATCCTGAAGGATCCATCCTTCTTTTTGACAAACAATATTGAAACTCCACAGGGCAAGGATCTGGGTCTTATAAATCCCTTTGAGCGTACGACCTACTACGCTGGAGATGGTCAACTCTTTTTCTCTCAACACATAAGATGCCTCCGAGTCTCAAGTTATCTCGCTCCAACGTACCAATCCTATCTAACAACTCTGCTTACTAGCAACTATCGATACATATCTATCACTCCTATTGCTTTGAATCATTAAGGTTTTATCACCTAAGGGGATACGAACGATCTTTCATCACAATTGCTCATGGCATGGTACTTTTTCAATCAACCTATACCGATGATAATGTTAAAACTACCAAGTTCTATGGGCATTAAGTCTATTTTGAATAGATGATTCAGGATATTCAGTATACAACCTCAAATGTTGGTATTAACTTTTATAATCTTTTCGTCGGCTAACTCAATAGAGTACCTAGTGTCTACACTAGATCTCACTAAAAGGTCTAATCTTAGTGGAGGTGAGGCTTCTATCAACTAGGTTTTATGTACTTGCAATAAGTTCTTTCTTTGCTTCAACTTCAGGTCCATCAAAAGTTTTGTCGTTACAAGAATCTCATAATTTTCGTGATTATAACTCACTAAAAGGTAAGTATATTGAAGGAAATCTTCTAGTTCTATTGGTTATAATCCAAATAGAGTGATAAGTCTATTACGTTCTAAGTTTCTAAAATCCATAATTATCGTGACTACAGGGAGCGTGATTCGGTCTATCGGCTAAGGGTGTGGTGTCTCTATGTGATAGGGTTACTTAGTTTTGGCGCTTACAAACACGAGTACACATGACCAACACGACTCACGAATACGCACACAAAATATTAATAAAACACGAGTACAATATAATCCCGTTGACAATGTAGAGAAAAGAAAGGAAATAAAAATGGAAAGTAAGGGTAAATTGACAAAATTTTTATGGTGACTACTCCCAGCATAGCATGGTCCTTCCTGAATTATACATAGGCGATCAGGCTATGCATAATTTAGGAACTAACGATGATATGCTCATTTCGTTAAACTGGTGTTATGTTTAAAAATGTTATATGGTATGAACGGTACAGTTTATAAGGTAGCAAAACGGTTTGAAACAATGAAAACAGGGTACTTTATATATAACGATACCATTTTTTGTGTAAGATAGCATAAAACATGATATGTTGCGATAGCAAAATAGCTTTCGAGTAAATCACGTGACAGTTTATGATGTAATAGTAAGGGGTTCTAAAATGTGGTATCAAATAGTTTACGAGCTGACAACCCAATGGTTCATAAAGTGACAACGTAATGGTTTATAAAAGAAACGAAGTAGTTCATAAGATGACAACGACATAGTTCGTAAATTGACAGCGGAATAGTTTAAAAACGACAACGAAATAGTTCATGAGGTGACAACGAAATGGTTTGTAAGAAGACTGCAAAGTATATAACACCCTCATTTTGACAAATATAGCAGTGGAAGCTAATCTGGGGTATTATATCATATACAACAGAAAATGACTCATAAAGAGACGTTTTTGGAAAATTTAGTTATCATTCATTTATTCATCAGAGTTTTTACAAAAAGAGAGATCCCAAAATCTAGAAACATAAAGTTTGAATGATAACAGTTTAGCCATCTTCAAGTCCGTGCCACTCCGTGCCATGAGTTGCTCAATTACCTGAGATAAACATGCTAAAAAGATCAACACAATGGTTGAGTGAAATTCATAGGTTTATAGTAAATAGTTTGAATACAAGTTATCGTAAATAGTGGGTTACGTTGTTATACACCCATAAGTGTAATAATTGCAATGAGTACAATTATTATAGAAAACAATATTATTGCCCTAAGCTCATGACACCGAGGCCTTGAGAAAATCAATAATCACAAGTAGTTGCCCCAACGGGTGCCTTTGCCAAACACCCACATAGTGATTCAAATGAAGTGCGTTTGGTTACCCCATGAACGGGTACACCAACAGGGAGTTCAGTCCCAAATAGATCTATTCACAGCATTCGCGCTTACTCCAAAAAGTAATTAACGGTTCATGATAGTGGAGTCTTAATGACAAAAGTAAGGACTTACGCAATAATATATATCAGGATAACCTATAGTTGGAAAAACACTCGTATTCATGGTTTATAGAATGTATCCCCATCGCAGGTTTATGAAAACATTAAAAGATTTAAAATGTGAGGCTATGAACTCACCTTAACAGGGAAATCTGATTGATGGCAAAAGTATATGAAGTGAAAGTAACGGCCTTGTCACGCCACCTGGGGTAATATGTCAAGTCTCAGTTTGATTGTTTAGGTTTCAAAACTTTACAGAGTTTAACATACATATTTGATTTATTAATTTATGGAATTATTGTATCACTATTCGGGCTATCATAATTCAGAGGTCATGCAGTATCGTTTGAGGAGCCAGGGCACTTTAAATCGTAAACCCAACAAACTCATCAAAACAAATACCCAAATGGAACCCCTCACATGAAATTCCCTAGTAACGTGATACGATAAGATTTTAAGTTTCTTCAAAAGCTAGTCGATGATAAATTACGTTAGATATATAACGTAATTGATTTATAATGCGTCGATCGATGATTAATAACGATAAATGTGTCGGGTTTTAATAAAATCGAGTCTTATAATATTTATATATATTTTTATAATTTATATAAAAATATTATATTTTATATTTTTAAGAATGCAAAATGGCAATATATACCCTCGATTTATAAACTTTTACAATTTTAGTCCTTTATATATAAAGTATATGTAATTTAAACCTTTAACTTTAGAACTTGGCAAAACAGCCCCTTGTAGTTATAGCTTTAGGAAAATGACATTTTCAGTCCCTCTAGTTATAAATTTCAGAAAGTTACGATATATACCCCTATGCATGAAAACATTTGCAAATCAAGTCCAAAATTCATAATTTGATATTTTTGAAATCCAAAAGAGTTTTGCAGGTCATGGCTTATTAGAATAAGCTAAAATAAGATGTTCTAACGTAACAAAAGTTTAGAAAAAGGATTCGTTAGCTAGAAAATCAAAACGGGTCGTTTTTAGGGTTTTAATTAAAAACGCATGGGTTTGAGGATTCAAGGCTTTAACAAGGGTTCATATAGGATCTTAGGAGTCTTATGAAAGATTTAAAATAGATTATGAGCTTATTGAACAAGAATTAAGCTTACTTGAGCTAAAACGGGTCGTTTGAGGGGTTTTTGGTTTCATACGCCTAGTAACGACTTCAAAGCTTCGTTCTCTTGATTTCTTGGCATCAATTATGATCTTGGGGCTTCACTTCTCTTCCTTGATCTTGATTAAGGCTCCATTGGTGTGTGTGTTGAAGATTTGAGGTGTGTTTGAAGTGATGCGGGGTTCGGCCTATTTATAGGGTTCGAAAACTTGTTGGCTAAGGGTTGGGCTTGGAGTAAAGACCAAGGGTGTAGAGTAGTGACTAAGGCAACCTTAGAATGAGTCTTGAGGGCTAGGAGGGTAGCTATGCAAGGTGTGGGGTGATAGAAGGGTGCGAATGGACAAGGTGGTGGTGAGGTGGATTGCTTGGTTAACAAGGGTGCAAGGAGGTGATGGAGGTGCTTGTATGCTTTCTTGGTGACATGGTAGTGATGTCATAGAGGTGCTTGAGGTGTTAGGGTGCTAGCTTAGGTGTAAATGGGTCAAAAATGAAAGAAAAAGGATGTCGGGTTGGTTTTGGTCTCGGGTTAGGGTTTTTGGTTTGAATACGAATTAGGGTTAGGGTTTACAATAGCTTAAGGTTTAGGATTAAGGTTTAGGATTAAGATTAGGGTTTATGATTAAGGTTTAGGGTTTAAGATTAAGGTTTAGGATCAAGGTTTAGGTTTAAAAATGAAATTAGGGTTTTAGGGTTTTAGATTAGGGTTTAGGGTTTTAGATTAGGGTTTTAAGATGATTTAGGGTTTGGGTTTAAGGTTTAGAAGTTGTGCATTGAGTATTGTACCTTATGCTAAAGTGGTGGTAAGAAATTAGAATGAATTTGGAGGGAAAATGAGTTAGTTTGAATTGTGCTTCATGGATTTGTACATTGAGCCTTAAATGAGTTGTACATTAACATGAGGGAAATTATATTATATGTTGGGCATTGTACACTTGTTACACATGTTTGATGCTTACACAATCCATTTGTAGATGTATACATTACATATAATTAGGGTTTTGATATAAACGTTTAACGTTTAAAGTCTGTTTTGATATAACGTTGTAAATGGTACGTTAAATGGATAATGTACTTGGTAAAAATGATATTAAGATATAGACTTGACATATTAGGATGTTTACATGATATAAACATAGATAGAATTGGCATAGGTAGGTTGCGTGAGCTCGTTTACTTTAGAGATGCAAGTTACGTTGCATAATGAGATAAAGCAAAAAAATTCCCCTGTAAAAAGGTGGTATTTATAATAGATGGATATTAAAGTGCATCTAATTCAATAGATGGATAATTACATTGATGAAAATTATGGGTTGTTATAGTCTCCCTCCCTTACAAGAAATCTCTTCCTGAGATTTATTTGGATGCCGAAGTGATGTTTGAAAACAGATATGGATACTTGGCACGAATTTAATCTTCGCGTTCCCATGTAAATTCTGGTCCTCTTTTAGAGTTCTATCTTACTTTGACTATAGGAATACGACTTTGTTTCAGTTGGTTGACTTCTCGATCCATGATCTCCATTGGTTCTTCCACAAAGTTGAGTTTGTCATCAAGCCGAAGCTCTTTCATTGGAATGACAAGGGATTCGTCAGATAAGCATTTCTTTAGATTAGAAACGTGGAAGGTATTGTGGACATTTCTGAGTTCTTCAGGAAGTTCAAGTTTATACGCCACTGGACAGATTCTTTTAAGAATCTTAAATGGTCCAATGTACCAGAGATTAAGCTTTCCTCGTTTTCCGAATCAAATGACACCTTTACGAGGTGACACTTTTAACATAACTTGATCTCCAACTTGAAATTATTAAGGCTTTCGTCTTATATTGGCATAACTTCTCTGCCGGTCTCTTGCAGCTTGCAAGCGTTGTCGAATTTGTAATATTTTCTTGGTGGTTTCATGAATTATTTCTGGTCCCGTAAGTTGAACATCTCCAACTTCGGCCTAGCAAACAGGTGATCTGCAATTTCGACCATAAAGTGCCTCAAATGGTGTTGCCTTAATACTGGCATGGTAACTGTTATTGTAAGAAAATTCTACTAATGGTAAGTGTTTTTCCCATTCTTTTCTAAAATATATAACACATGATCGAAGCATGTCTTCGAGTGTTTGGATGGTCCTTTCACTTTGCCCATCAGTTTCAGGATGATATGCCATACTCATGTCTAATTGAGTACCCAAAGCATTTTGTAATGAGTGCCATAATCTAGATGTGAAATGATTGTCACGATCCGAGATGATGGATATTGGTACTCCATGTCGGGAGACTATTTCTTTGATGTATAACCTTGTAAGGGGTTCCATACTATATGTCTCTCGGTTAGGGATGAAATGTATGGATTTGGTAAGGCGATCGATAATGACCCAGATTGTGTCATGTCCGTTTGAGGTTTTGGGTAGTTTTGTGATGAAATCCATTGTTATTCTCTCCCACTTCCACATAGGAATCTCTGGTTGTACCAGTAAGCCAGATGGCTTTTGACATTCTGCTTTAACTCTAGAGCATGTTAAACACTTTCCAACATACTCAATGATGATTGCCTTCATGTTAGGCCACCAATAGAGTTTCTTTAGATCCTGATACATTTTGTCAAAACCTGGGTGAATGGAATACCTCGATTTATGGGACTCATGCATGATCAAGTCTCTCAGATTACCAAAGAGTGGTAATTAACTTCAATTCTTGATACATCGGGTTCCATCAGGACGTATTTCAAATGATTTGTCCATTCCTCGTAGGTTCTCATCTTTGATGTTTTCTTCTTTTATTGCCTCGGTTTGAGCTTCGAGGATTTGTGTTGGTAACTTTGGGTGAATGGTCATAACTAATGATCTAACTCGGAGTGGTTTGATTCGTTCCTTCCGGCTTAAGGCATCTGCTACAACATTTTCCTTTCCAAGATGGTAGCGAATTTCACAATCGTAATCTGCAAGCAATTCTAACCAACGGCGTTGTCTCATGTTCAATTCTTTCTGATCAAGGATATGCTGAAGACTTTTATGATCAGTGAACATAGTACATTTGGTGTCATACAAATAGTGTCTCTAGATTTTAAGATCAAACACTACTGCTTCTAATTCACGATCATGAGTGGTATAGTTTTCTTCATTAGGCTTAAGTTGTCAGGATGCATATGCAATAACCTTCTCTCTTTGCATTAACACCTGCTCCCTTACCTTGATGGGATGCGTCACAGTAAACAACAAAATCGTCATTTCCTTCTGGTAATGCTAAGATTGGAGCTTTACATAGCTTCTGTTTTAGCAGTTGGAAGGTTGACTCTTTGTCTTTTCCCCAGATATACTTCTTGTTTTTCTGGGTTAATTCAGTCAAAGACTTTGCAATCTTTGAGAAATCTTTGATAAATCTCCAATAATATCCGGCAAGTCCTAAGAATTGACGTATTTCTGTGGGTGTAGTAGGAGATGTCCAATTCTTAACTGCTTCAATCTTGGCGGGGTCAACATGAAGTCCTTGACTATCAATTAAGTGCCCAAGAAATTGCACGATACTGATCCAGAAATCACATTTGGAGAACTTGGCATATAATTTCTCCTTTTTGAGTAATTCCAAGATTATTCTCAGATGATTTGCGTGCTCTTCTTTGTTACGGGAGTAGATAAGAATATCATCGATGAACACTATTACGAATTTGTCCAAGTATGGTTTACACACATGGTTCATGAGATCCATGAATACAGCAGGTGCGTTAGTTAAACCAAATGGCATCACTTGAAATTCATAATGTCCGTATCTTGTTTTGAAAGCAGTCTTGGGAATATCTTCATCCCTTACTCTCAGTTGATGATAGCCTGATCTTAAGTCAATCTTCGAGTAGACACTCAAACCTTGAAGTTGGTCAAATAAGTCATCAATTCTGGGTAATGGGTAACGATTCTTTATCGTAAGTTTATTCAACTCTCGGTAATCGATACACATCCTGAAAGATCCGTCTTTCTTTTTAACAAATAAGACAGGAGCTCCCCAGGGTGAAGTACTTGGTCGTATAAAACCTGGGTCTGCTAACTCTTGAAGTTGGTTAGATAGATCCTGCATTTCTGAAGGAGCTAATCTATAAGGTGCTCGGGCTACAGGTGCCGCTCCTGGAATTAGATCGATTTGGAATTCTACTTGGCTAACGGGAGGAAGGCCAGGTAGATTTTCAGGAAAAACTTCTGGGATATCTTCTAGTCTTTTCTCGTCTGAATTCTTTTCCATTACTTGGATTACAAAAACTTGACAACCTCGGGATATATACCTTTTGGTTTTTATACAGGATATGAGACTTAGTCGGGTTTTACTTTGATTACCTCGGATGATCAAAGTTTCACCGTTAATTGGGATGTGAACGAATTTCTCGTCACAAATAATTCTAGCATGATACTTGGATAACCAATCCATACCAATGACGATGTCGAAACTACCGAGTTTAATTGGCATAAGATCAATTTCGAAAGGTTGGTTTAACAAGGTCAGGGTGCAACCTTGAATAACGATGTTTGTGCTTACTAGGTTTCCGTCAGCCATTTCGATATTATAAAAGGTATCTATTGTAATGGGTGGGATATTTAGCATAGATGTAAGAGATATGGATACGAAGCTTTTATCGACTCCAGAATCAAATAATACTCTAGCTAGATGTTGGTTTAGAAGGAACATACCCGTGACTACGTTCGGGTCTTGGTGAGCATTCCTATCCCTCAGCATGTAGGCTCTCCCCTGGGCATTGTTGTTGGTGGTCTTTCGGCATTGATTTGCATAATGCCCTTTCTCTCCACAAGCATGACAAGTAACTATCACTAGTAACAGATTACTTCTAGTAGCTGGCCCTTTGTTTTTGCAGTTCTTGGTCAGATGGCCCACCTTGTTGCAAGTATTACACTTGACAGTGCAAGGTCCTATGTGATGCAAAGTGCATTTCTTACATAAGGGACGGTTTCCAGTATACCCATTATTTTCAGTTAGGATGGCAGCATAAGCCCTGAAGGTTTCTTGTCTTCTGTTCTATTATGGTTGGTAATTATTGTAGCGGTTGTTGGTGTTGGTGTTACGGTAGTTGTTGTTGTTGAAAGTTTTTCTGTCGTCAAACTTTTGTTTGTGATCACTTGATACTTGCACCAGAGTGTGCTTTGTTACCTGATCCATTAGCCTCTGGGCTATGTTAATGGCTTCCTCTAGAGTTTGAGGTTTAGAGGCGGTAACATTCCCTTCAATACTTTGAGGCAATCCCCGATGAAAACTTCCATCATTTTCTCAGAATATGGCACCATGGTGGGACATAAGGTTGCTAATTCCTAGAATCTTCTCACATATGTCTTGATATCATTCCCCTTCACAGTCAGATGGTAAAATTCGTCTTCCATCTTCTGGACCTTAGTTCAGGGACATTACTTCTTTATCAAAAGCTTCTTGAATTCAACCCAGGTAATATTGTAAGCTTCTTCTATCCTAATAGGTTGGGCAAAAGAATTCCACCAAGATAGAGCTTCTTCAATTAAGGTACCAGTAGCAAACTTCACCTTGTAGTCTTCGATACAGTTGCTACAGGAAATCACCTTGTAGTCATAGATACTTATTTGATATGAATTCTAACAAGCATCTAACTTATTAGTTTATTTTCTAAGGGTCACGGTAAGATTCATAATGATACACTGTCTTGCTACAGGAGCTTCTCTTGGTCTGGTGGTATTATCAGTATTTGCCATGTTAGCGGCTTGTACTTCTAGAGTTGCAAAAACACTATCATCAACTAGTTTCTTGATGGCAGCATGAGTCATGGATGGTGCTTCAGATGTTGACATCCTTTTGGGAGGCATTCTACTAACATAAGACAACACGTAATAAGAATGATATCACAAGTCTTTCCTTAAAATGCTTAAGGTTTAAAAACATTGTCACAATAGTGATATCATAGATACTTGTTTGATATGAATTCTAACAAGCATCTAACTTATTAGTTTATTTTCTAGGGGTCACGGTAAGATTCATAATAATGAAGACAGAGATGTAATATAGGACACATGATGAATATAAAACAATGAAGTACAACAGGATCACCATTATATTATATCATGAACAACTTGCCTTTGTATTGTACATAGTCAAAATTTGACACGGTTAGTTTATTTATACCATACATCCCGTGGCTAGGTTCTAACAAAAGCTATAACTAGTATTAATCTAGTAGTCTGATTGGTCATTCCTGGCTGTATTTGTGTTCATAGATTGCATCCAGAAGACTTTCCTTATCTACTTGGTAAAAACCTGAATATCTTCGATGATTTGTTCTAGATTAGCAATCCTGAAGCGAGCCAGAGAAATCTTGCTGTTATTTCCCAATTGCTTTCTTTGAAGTTTAGCAATTTGCGCACGAGCCTTTTGGAGTTCAGATTCCAGATAGTCAAAATCTTGTTGTATGATCACCCAACCGTTTCCAAGACCTTCTTATTTTGTCTTCTATTTGTTCAATGCGTCGAAGAGAGTTCATTCATCAAGATGATTCAAAATTTCCTCAATTTGCTCGCTCTTGACGTTCCAGACTAATCTTCACGAAGATTTCTCCCTATCTCAAATGCTTGAGGTACACCAAAGTAAGAGAAGATCGGTCGACGTCCTTAGTTCCTAGTGAAATAATTCCCAAAAGAAAGAATTCTTGAGAATTAAACATCTGAGGTAACATTGAAGATGAGGAATAAGGTGGGGAGTTGGCGTGGAATAGGTGATTTCCTTTAGCATAATATCTTGCATGACCTTCATAATAAGGGTCTTCAAAAAAATGTGAAAGAGTTGGTGAAGCTATTCGGAACTAAACCAAATGAGTTTTTTGAAGCGCTAAATAAGTATTTCCTGGTGAGTCTTGGAATAGTCCGTGGAAGCCGGGATCTAGTCAGAAAGTAGAGAAAGAATCATCCTCAATCTCAGAAGTGAGTTGGTTGGTGAGAAGACAACACTCGTTAACAACCCAGTGGTAAATAAACATAAGTTCTTTATATATAGTATAATAGTTATATACTATTACATACTATTCGAGAGATGTAGTGGCACGGAGGACTTTCTTGGATAGAAAAAGAAAAGTAGTTATAGTTAAGGTTTCAACCTTGTTCTCTATAATTGTGGCTCTTGATACCAATCTATAACACCCCCATTTTGACAAATATAGCAGCGGAAGCTAATCTGGGGTATTACTTCATAGTACAACAGTCATAATCATAGAAAACGACTCATAAAGAGACGTTTTTGGAAAATTTAGTTATCATTCATTTATTCATCAGAGTTTTACAAAAAGAGAGGTCCCAACATCTAGAAACATAATGTTTGAATGATAACAGTTTAGCCATCTTCAAGTCCATGCCACTCCGTGCCATGTGATGCTTAATTACCTGAGATAAACATGCTAAAAAGATCAACACAATGGTTGAGTGAAATTCATAGGTTTATGGTAAATAGTTTGAATACAAGTTCAATAGTGGGTTACGTTGTTATACACCCATAAGTGTAATAATTGCAATGAGTACAATTATTATAGAAAACAGTATTATTTCCCTAAGCTCATGACACCGAGACCTTGAGATAATCAATAATCACAAGAAGTTGCCCCAACGGGTGCCTTTGCCAAACACCCGCATAGTGATTCAAATGAAGTGCGTTTGATTACCAAAAAGTATAGGTACACCAACGGGGAAGTTCAGTCCCAAATAGATCTATTCACAGCATTCGCGCTTACTCCGAAAAGTAATTAACGGTTAATGATAGTGGGGTCTTAATGGCAAAAGTAAGGACTTAGGCAATAATATATCAGGATATCATACAGTTGGGAAAACACTTGCATTCATGGTTTATAGCATGTATCCCCCTCGCGGGTTTATGAAATATTTCAAAGATTTAAAATGCGAGGCTATGAACTTACCTTAACACGGAAAATCTGATTGATGGCAAAAGTATATCAAGTGAAAGTAACGACCTCGTCACGCAACCTTAGTGGTTAATATGTCAAGTCTTAGTGTGAATTGTTTATTTTCAAACTTCATAAATTTAACGTATACTTTGATTTATTAATTATGGAAATATTGATTACTGGTTCGGGCAATCATAATCCAAGGCCAATGTAAATCGATTGAGGATCATGGCACTTTTAAATCGAAAACCCAGCAAACTCGGACAAAAACAAATACCCAAATGGAACCCTTCACATTGAAATATACTAGTAACGTAATCGAATAAGAATATTCTCAGTGTACTTCAAAAGGCTAGTCGAAGATCAATTAACTTATTATATAACGTAATTGTTTTATAATGCCCATGTCGAACGTTGATTTACTATCCAGTAAATGTATCGGTTTTAATAAATCGGTCTTATAATATTAAATATTTTTTATAATTTATATAAGAATATTTATAGTTTCATATTTTTAAGCTTGCAAAAATGGCAATAATATACCCTGATTTCTAAAACTTTTACAAATTTAGTCCTTTATATATAAAGTATATATAATTTAATCCTTTAACTTTAGAACTTGGCAAAACAGCCCCTTGTAGTTATAGCTTTAGGAAAATGACATTTTCAGTCCCTCTAGTTATAAATTTCAGAAAGTTACGATATATACCCCTATGCATGAAAACATTTGCAAATCAAGTCCAAAATTCATAATTTTGATATTTTTGAAATCCAAAAGAGTTTTGCAGGTCATGGCTTATTAGAATAAGCTAAAATAAGATGTTCTAACATAACAAAAGTTTAGAAAAAGGATTCGTTAGCTAGAAAATCAAAACGGGTCGTTTTTAGGGTTTTAACCAAAAATGCATGGGTTTGAGGATTCAAGGCTTTAACAAGGGTTCATATAGGATCTTAGGAGTCTTATGAATATTCTAAAACAGATTATGAGCTTATTGAACAAGATTTTGAGCTTACTTGAGCTTATATGGGTCGTATGAGCTTATTTGGATTCGTACGCCTAGAAAACAACTTCAAGGGCTTCTTTTTCTTGATTTTTGTCTTTAATTCTGATCTTAAGGCTTCTCTTGATCCTCATTGGTCTAATTTAGAACTCCATTTGTGTTTGTGATAAAGATTTGAGGTGTGTT
Organism: Tanacetum coccineum; assembly: GCA_026074375.1. Classification (NCBI taxonomy): domain Eukaryota; kingdom Viridiplantae; phylum Streptophyta; class Magnoliopsida; order Asterales; family Asteraceae; genus Tanacetum; species Tanacetum coccineum. Next base: position 40,208 of record BQNB010022235.1, on the reverse strand, counting down.
TGAAAATTATGGTATATGTTAAGCGAATATATAGTAATAGCGAACACACCCTTTCTGCCAAGTTCTTGGTGTGGTGGGCCAGGGGTTGTAGGGGAATGTACTTAAGGGCAGCAAGGTGATAAGGTATGGAAGCTGAGGAGTGTAGCTTTGCAAGGTGGAAGGGTTGTGGGGGTTTCAGTTTGCAAGAAAAGCGACGAAGGGGGTGTTTGCTTAGTAACCAAGTATTGTAGCTAGCAAAGAGGCAATAAGGTAGGTAAGGTGCTTGGTGGTGATGTAGTAGTGAGGTCATGGTGGTTCTTGGATGCTATCTTGGTTTAAAATGGGTCAAAAATTAAATAAAGGGGTGTCGGGTTTTGATTTAGTTTCGGTTAGGGTTTTGTTTTAAAAGATTCGAGTTAGGGTTAAGGTTTAAGGATAGAAAGATTTATGGTTTAGGATAAGGATTATTATATTGTTAAATTAGGGTTTAGGTTTTAAGGTTTAGGTTTTTAAAAATGAAATTTGGTTTTAAAACTAGTTTAGTGTTTTGGGTTATGGTTATTAGGTTTTAGGACGTAGAATTAGGGTTTAGGATTAGGGGTAAGATAGGTTTAAAATGTTGTGCATTAGAGCTTGTCCTAGTGCATAAGTAATTTTAAGAAAACTGTAGAAGAAAAATGGTGGTAAAAAGACTTATTTGAATCCATAGCTTTATTGATTTATACCATTGAGCTTAAACATGTTGTACCATGGGTTTAGAGGGAAGTATGATTCAAATATTATCATGATACTTGTAACATAGCTTAATACTTGTACAATCATTTATATGTTGTACATTACAAAAAATTAGAGGTTTGATATAAACGTTTAATGTTTAAAGTTTGTTTTGATATAACGTTGTAAATGGTACGTTAAATGGATAATGTACTTGGTAAAAATGATATTAAGATATAGACTTGACATATTATGATGTTTACATGATATAAACATAGATAGAATTGACATAGGTAGGTTGCGTGAGCTCGTTTACTTTAGAGATGCAAGTTACGTTGCATAATGAGATAAAACAAAAATTTCCCTGTAAAAAGGTGGTATATATAATAGATGGATATGAAAGTGCATCTAATTTAATAGATGGATAATTACATTGATAAAAATCACGGGTTGTTATATTTGAGGTTCTACTGGGATACCGCATGTAATTGGTTTTCCTTTGAGATGACACTTATTTTTCCATATTGTTGATTATCCTAACTTTAATCAGTTTTGAAGTCCAAGTAGTTTTCTTTTAATAAGTTTTGAATTTACATAAGGGTGTGATATTTTATTAAACATAAAAAGTGTTGTAGCTTTACTTTCTGCAAACCTCATGTCAATTTGAAAGCTTGTAGAAAGTTAATTTACTTGCCCTGTAAGATTATCTTGATTTAGTTTTTTAGGCTACTATACTCTAGCTTAGGTTGAAGCTTTGATTGGGGTGGTTTTGATTGTGTGTTTTTTGAAACTGAATATGTTGATATTGTGGTAAAAAAATAATGTTAAATAAATACTCTGATGTATTGAATTTACCATTAAAAGAATCATTTTTTTGTTGCAAGTTGCAACTAACTATTCAAATCAGGATCACAGAACCATTAATATGAACACTAGAGACTGATTATTGTGGCTTCAGTTCATAATACGGTATCAGTTTCATATTGGATACTCAGACACCCCCAACCCCCACCTATATGCAGGACACTCTCTAATAAGCTTTTAATGTATCAAATTAGTGATTGTTATTGCTAAATTGATTTTTCAGGATGGTTTGCTACAGATCCCAGTATATTATGTTGTGTGGGACAAGTGTTGCTACAAGTGCCGTTTGCAGTCCAACGAAACCCTATGAATGTTATCATTGATGATGACTGCTTCTAATTTTCAAAAATTCCTATTGATCGGTTAACCCAGGTGGTAATTAGATCGACCTAGAATCTATTTGGAAGTACGTTCATTTTTTGTTTATGTTTTAGTTTGTTGTAAAAAAATTTGAATTATGACTAATATCTTTTAGTTATTTTTTCCAGTTAGAGTAGTAAAAGAGTGTGCATCAGGTTGGACAAAAATTTTTGGTTTCGTATGATATTCTACACTTGAAGGGGCTGGTGCTGGTATAGAGAGCATGGATGGCAAGGTAAACTACGTACAATGTTAAAGATATTATAAACTTATGTAATAAGAACTGCAAATTGTTGTTATACAGATTAATGTCTAATAAGTCAAGGTTATTTATTGCCTGAAAGTAACTTACGTTTGCATAGCCGAGTATATCAATAGGTCTTTATAGTTTAAAACATTTTACTTTAGAGTGATCTGATATTTATGATAAAGATTTTTACTGTAAATTACAGTACCGTATGCGTGCACCTATTGTGGTGAGAAAATAAGGATTTCTTTTAGTAGAGGTGAGAACATGGAAGAACGAAGGTTGAAAATTGCTTAATTGAGGTAGAAAATGTACATTTGGTACCGTAAAAAACTGTCGAGTTGGTTACATAAACCTTGGCGACAATACATCAATAACTTTTAGGTATTGTACATCTGTTGAGAATACCAAGTGATTCTTTGTCAACTTTTACATGTTTGAATATAGTATTTAATGAGTATTGCATATTTCATCTAGATAATGATACTTAGCAAAATGATTAACAACCAACGTTAAACAATTTACAGATCAACGGCAATGAAAACACTTAGAACTCTACTCAAAGAACAAGCTTAAAAATGATTCATTAATGTGGATGCTCAACAAACATACAACAGAATTTGGAGAGAGAAAATGTGTTTTCACACAGTTACAATTTTGACATGAATGTAAGAAATTAACTAGAAAAGGTATTTATAGGCTAGGAGATGAAGTTTGAAAAGTAAAGTTCATTGGCGGGAACTTCACTAATTAAATATGTTACCCATTGAATGAGAAATAACACGTGTACCTCACATCTAGTTTAGAACCACACACGTACACCTCACGCGCAACCAAACGGTATACCCGACTTCTAAAACAGTATTAGATTCATACACTAGCATACTAACAATATGCTAGCAGTAATAACTCTGCTAGCAGTACTAACTTCTGCTAGCAGTACTAACTTCTTAAGCCTGGCAGTATTAACTTCTAGCCCAACAGTATTAACTTCTGACTTAGCTCGTATCAACTCCATCCTCTTTAAACTTTCCTTGTCCTTAAGGAACGACTTCATTCACAGCATCAAACCCTGGGAACCTTGTAATTAAGTCACCATAGATCTCCCAATTGGCTTCCTCAACTGGTTTATTGGTCCACTGAATAAGCACAAACATAACTGGCTTATTGTTGACCTTCCCTAACCTTCTTTCCCGTATTGCCATGGGCTTATTCTCTAATAGGCCATCTTTTTTGAGTTGTGGTAATACTCCCACACTGTGGTCCTTGCCATGGCACTTCTTAAGTTATGAAATATGGAAGACTGGATGTAATCGGCTTGAACTTGGCAACTCTAATCTGTAAGCCATTTCTCTAATTATTTTTGCAACTTTGAAAGGACCATAGTACTTTGATGAGAGTTTGTGCTATTGGCCTTGCCTTATAGACACTTGCTAGTGAGGCTGAAGCTTCAAATAGACCTAATCATTAACTTCCAATTATCTATCTGTCCTATGCTTATTGGCTTGGTTCCTCATTCTGTCCTGAGACCTTTTGAGATGGAACTTAAGCATCTTGATAGCTTCCTCTCTTGCTTAAAATGTTCTATCTACTTCCTCAACCCTACTATCTCCAGGTATGTAAGGTACATGAAGTAGGAGTGATGCAATAAACATCCTCATAGGTGTAGTCTTAGTTGAGGTGTGTGGTAGTATGGGTGTTGACCGAAGATTCAGCTAACGGAAGCCCTTTTATCCATACTTTTGGCTTCCTCTCCACACAAATTACCACCTCCAATAGAATCCCAAGCTTCTATTGACATACTTCAGTCAGACCATCAGTTTGAGGATGATAGCAGTTGATAGCTTAAAAGCTTGGACCTTTATTCACAAACAAAGCCTTCCAAAAAATTCACTTTAAGAATACTTTTCTCCTATCACTTACAAATGACTCAGAGTGAGCCCATGCTAACTTGTACACTTAATCTAAAAAACTTAAGCTACATGACTTACTGTGAAGGGATGGCTAGTGGAATGAAATACAATAACTTGCTTAGCCTAACCACCACACCATAATCACATGAATTTCCATGGGAAGTAGAAACTCTCATGAAATCCCAGGAAACTCCTTCCAACTCTTTATGATGGGAAGGGGTTGAATAAGACCAAGGTAAGCACTTAAGTCAGGCTTTTGTCTTTGACACACATCACAATCTTTGACCATCTGCTTAACCATCTTCTTAAGACCTTTCCAATAGAACAATGACCCAAGCTTTTTCATAGTCACAAGAGCACTAGAATGCCCACCAATAGCTTCATCATGGAAGTGCTAAACTAGCTCTTTCCTTAGCTCTGGGTCATTTCCAACTACCACAGTTCCCTTCCTCTTGAGGATTTCATCAGTCCAAGAATATTTGTTACCCTTATAACTGTGATGTTCTAATGACTTGATCAAATTTTGGGTATCCAAGTCATTTTTCTAACCGTCTTTCACCTTGTCCCAAACACCACTTAAGACAGAGGAGACAGATATTTGCAAAAATTCCTCACTTGAGTCCATTCTTGACAAAGCATCAACTTACCACAATTCCACTTCCCTCTTGTACACATCCAATAAGTCGCATACCCAAGAAGTTTAGGCAACCACTTGAATTGAAATGGAGTAGTAAGCTTTTGGTTTAGCAAATACTTCAGGCTGAAATGATATGTCCTGATTTTGAAGTGCCTATCAAGCAAATAGCCCTTCCACTTATCTAAATGCTGCCTAACCCAGACTGCAAAAATTCTTTCATAATTGACATGAGCATGGTGTTTTTACAGACAATGTTTTGCTCCAATAATCTATAGGATGACCATTCTGACACAGCACTGCTCTAATTCCTTTGCCACTTGCATCAGTTTCAACCATAAACTCTTGGTCAAAGTTGGGTAGAGCTAACACTGGAGCTTGAACCATGGCTTCCTTTAACTTGTGATAAGCCAATTCCGCTGATGGATTCCACTTGAATGCATCTTTCTTTGTTAAGGCCACCAAAGGTTGACTGATACTGGCATAATCTTTGATGAACCTTCTATAATAGCCAGTTAAACCAAGGAACCCATTCAACTCATCAATGAGCTCCTCAATCACAGGTATAGGGAACTTGTCTTTGACTTTATGCTTATTGAGTTGTCTGTAGTCAATGCACATCCTCCATGTGCCATCTTTCTTTTTAACCATCACAATGGGAGATGAGAAGGGACTTTGACTTGCCCTGATCACCCCTGAATCCATCAATTCCTTGACCATGCCTTCAATGGCATCCTTTTGGTTAGGTGGATGTCTGTAAGGTCTCACATTTATTGGAGGAGTGTTTGGCATAAGAGGGATTTGGTGGTCATGTGATCTCTGAGGAGGCAAGTCTTTTGGTACTTCAAACACTTCATCAAATTATGTGAGAACTTGCTCCACCTCTGCAGATACACTCTCAACACTCTCCATTTGACATAGCTGCACTGGATACACACATAAAGCCATAGAAGAGAGCTCAGCTTGCTTCAACATCCCTTCCTTGCCCTGCATCCAGTGTACATGGGTGTTGTTCATGCCTCTCAATACTAGTTGTCTGCCTTTGTGATTGAACTTCATGATTAACTTCTTGAAATTACACTGCATATCTCCAAGAGTAGCTAACCACTGAATGCCCAACACCATTTCACAACCACCCAATGGTAATAACATCACATCACTTGTGAATACTTCATTTTGGAAACTCCATTTAAAATCTGTGACAGACAGAAGGTGCTTCATTAATCATTGTCCAATTAGGCTACTGATTGCATAGGTCTATGGTATTATCCAACCTACACCCCAACTTCTTAGCTGTGTGAATGTCTAAAAAATTATGCGTGCTGCCACAATCAATAAGTATGTACACCATTTGCTTACCAACTCTGCTTCTAACCCTCATGGTTTGATAGGAATTAAGGCCAGAAAGAGCATTGAGAGTGATTTGTGTGGGTTATCAGTACCATCCAACAATCACCCACTACAATCCTCATAGGTTTCAATCATTACATTTATGTAGTTATCAAGGGTCACCCTTAGCCAATAACTTCTATAGAATTGTAATTGGCCAACTACCCTTTATACCTGGGGCATACTTTTGGTCATAATAAAAGCACTGGCCCTTAGCCCTTTTATCCTTCAACTCTCTTTGAGTGAGTCTGTAAGGCTTATGTACCCTATTTCTGGTTACATATCCACTACTTTGGCCAACTGAACTAGACTTGACTGGTGTAGTCACAGCCTTACTAGCATAAGTGGTAATGGATTATTTAAGAGTAGGGAGCAAAAGAGTGTTATACCTTGGCTTGAGGATAGTATTGGTAGCCTCTTGCATTCTAGCCAACCCATAAGTTTCACTGAGAGTGGTAGCTTAAAACATTCTCATTGGAGTCCCAACTTCAAGCTTAAGTCCCCCCATAAACATACTTAACACTACCTTGCTCAGTAGGGTCCCACTCTATTCAACAAAGCCTCAAAAGCCTCTTGATAGGTTTGAACTGATCCAGTTTGCTTGAGGTTCTTGAGCTCCATAATAGGATTTTCATAGAGAACTCTAAACCTCTTGACTACTTCTACCTCAAAGTGCTCCCATAGTGTGTTATCAGGGTACTTCTTCATATACTGTTGATACCAGACTAAAGCTGCATCAAACATATGCATAGAAGCTAACTGTATCTTCCTTCCATCAGGCACTCCATCCACTTTGAAGAATTGTTTACACAACCCAATCCTTCACATCATCACCACTAAACTTTAGGAACTCAATCCTAATAAGCTTCCCATAAGGAGTGTTGTTTGGTTCAGGATGTGGCCTTGGTTGAACAGTCATCTCATCAGTCCTTCTTGGTTGACTGGTTCCTTCTCCCCTTTTTAGACTAGCAATGTCAGTTGAATGTGCTCTGACTTCAGCTTGAATGTTAGCTAAAGTTTCCTGAATTGCAGGTAAAGCAGCTTGAATTGGATCTGTGGAAGGAGGTGTATTGAGGACCAAATTATTGTTCTTGGTGTTCACCATGATTTTTAGGAGTTTGTTAGAAAGTTTGTTAGGAAGTTGAGGTTGTTAGAAGTTTGTTAGAAAGTTTGTTAGACGGTTAGACTGTTGTAACAACTTTCTAGTGTGTCTATTTAAATGATGTTGACAGTAGTTACTCTCCACACACCAATTGAATAACTGACTTGTCAACTATTCCGTCATTGGCCAATTTAGGTCAACCCAAACTGATCACCATTCGAAAGCAGATGATTTAAGCCTATGGCGCTGCTCTACTAGTGATCACGAAGGATAACTAACACTTGGTCGTGTTTCAAACGGATAGCACACACAAATTAGTGTTGAGTGTCAGTGTAACATACACGCTAAAGGTTTAGGTTATCAGTGTAACAACCTAACCGTTTATGTAACAACCTCGCTGGAAAACTAACTACTCACCGGAAAAACTAACTGATCGTCGGAAAACACCGTCTGAGTTGCCAGGAAGGCAGCTCTGATACTAATTGATACTTAGCAAACTGATTAATAACCAATGTTAACAAATTTACATATCAACGGCAATGAAAACACTTAGAACTCGTAATCAAAGAAACATAGCTCAAAATGATTCATTAATGGTGGAACTCAACCAAACGGTTACAACAGAATTTGGTGGGAGAAAATGTGTTCCCACACAGTTACAATTTTGACATGAATGTAAGAAATGAACTAGAAAAGGTATTTATAGGCTAAGGAGGAGGATTGTGAAGTAGAAGTCTTTGGCGGGAACTGCACTGTTTAAATCTGTTTACCAGTTGATGAGAATAACATGTGTACCTCACGTATTTGGTTTAGAACCACACACGTGCACCTCATGCGCACCAACGGTATAACAAACTTCTAACAGTATTATTAATACACTAGCAGTACTAACAATATGCTAGCAGTAGTTCTGCTAGCAGTACTAACTTCTTAAGCCTGGCAATATTAACTTCTAGCCCAACAGTATTTACTTCTGACTTAGCTCGTATCAGATAACATTATGTTTGAATATAGGTTGTGATATCCGGTCATAAGGAGTCACCCTTTATATCTTATTGGCTAGATATCTACCATTTGAGGAATCATACATGTCAAGCTTGAATATGAAGGTTAGCTGCTTTACAAGTTATTATAATAAATATTGCCAAACTATTGTTAATTAAAGATAATATATTTTTTTCAAGATTATATTTTGGACAAATTGCACATAAACAGAACACACCTTTAAGTCAATTTCTATTTAAGGGAACATAAATTTTAAGTAAATGCTATATGTTTTTAGCTATAACAAGTATACCAGTTCATGATTTGAAGACTTTGTATTTAAGTTAATGTTATGGCATTGCAGGTGATGTGATCCTTTTTCATTATTTAAAGTTCATACACATATTGAATGGGGCACGGTTGACGAGTTAACGGTTGATGCAGGATTTGCTTTGCCAATCGAAAGCAAATCATGGAAGATACAATCTTTGTCACTGGTATGATAAATACATAACCGAAGATTTTTATCTTATTAAGTATATTATAGTTTTCAAAAGTTAATTTATTTTTGTTGTTGTTTTGAAATGCAGATAGATAAAACGCAATTACGTGTTGTGGATCATATCGTGTAAACTCTTTGGTCATCGAATCTTGATATTGTCGCGTCGCATGCTTTTAGAGGAGGTAATAAGCCTCCGGATGCCTGCTACTGAGAGTGTTCGAAAAGACGTCCTTAGTCCAGCAATGTCGAAATCACAAGTAAGCGAATAGATCATTGGTATTATTTAGAGTTGTCAAAACTGGGCAACACGGTTAATAGTTTAAAAGGGTAGTTTATGTACATATCAGGTTGGGTCGACCAGAAGCACACATATTATAATTGAATATGTCTACATAAGTAATTAGTGTCTCAAATATGATCACATAGGTTACACTAATAATGACGCATCCTTTCAATAAACTCATTCAAGACTTTTTATGCATTACTTTGAACGATATTTAACCGACCCATTTCCTTTCAGTTAATCTATCGATCTACCCGTTCGAAATAAAAACATTACCTAAATCAATCCCTGAGTAACTACAACAAATAATATTATAAATATTTTTCTCAATTATAAACGTTATAGATGTGGTTGCTTGTGATTCAAGAGTTGCAAAGCCATGATCTTTTATCAGTTTGAGATAACGGGAGTGTTTGGGTCTTTTGAGATTCGTAAGTACTCAGTCTTAAAAGTATTACAAGCTTTGCGGATATCACTATTTTGACCCCGAGGTTGAAACAAAATCAATTTATATTCGCAGTAAACTCGAACACTTAAAACTAATGACGTTGTAATTATTAACTTTAATAGCACATCCAGACACCCATACTTTCACCTTAAGTGATGTATCATGTAAGTCGGATTATTAGAGGTGGAAATTTAATTCATTTATACTTGATGATTATCATGAAAACCCACAAAACACTGCAATTGACATCGTAAGATGGAGGTCTAGGTTTCATCACAAACTCATCGATGACTATTGATTACAAATCTTACTTGAAGCATGACACGAGACACAATGAATAATGTGTTGGTATGGCTATGCAAACACAAACCACAACAGCCATCCATGCTACTGAACTATAGCCATAGTAATTCTTAAAACCTTATGTGTACCATGTTGCATAAATGAAATAACAAGTACTTTGAACTTGCATTTACATACTTGGTTTAGCTGTTCAATAACAACACTAGATGTTAAATAACACTAACAGCCCCTTCATTCATGACCATCTGTTGGGTGAACCCATCGAAGCGATAAATTGTACATTTGTTACCACACTAAGACATCTCATACGAAATTAAATTGTTTTATTTTTCGTTATCATATTTATAAAACAACAACAAATTTTGTGTTTCTGTTTTGCTATTATTATATACAAATTGGTATTAGTAAGTTGTTTTAAGGGGCGTTTGGTACTTTGGGTTAGCTTTTTAAACAAGAGTTTATGCTTAATAGCTCTTTAAGATATTTACATAAGCATTTCCACAATAGCTTATGCTAAAAGAGCTTATTTATGTCAAATACGTCGTTTGGATGTTGTTTTAAATTTGCATTAAGCCAATAAGATGCCTGAATAAGCTTCCCAAATACCCCCATTGTCTATTGAATGATAGATTATCACCCTATTACACGCATTAGAATGTTGAGTAGATGTATTTTCGAGTTAGAAGATTACGTGGATGATAAAGATTAGTAGAGACTTGACTTGAGCATATAGTGTATTTACATTTTAAAGTTTAGACCAGCATGAATACTTTGATATTTTAGATTATCCGGGGTCAGTAAAATACCGTGGGTTATCTTTATTCTAAAATATGCAGAACTGCATTTGCCAAGTAGCAATGACTAAAGTTTGTGATTCTCTTTGTATTGTACATCTCATTTAAGCTAATGTTATGATACAGAGATTCCTAAAGGTGGAAATTTGGGGAGTCATACATATACAAACACATGCACAAGTTCAAGACGAGTATTAACTACTTCAAGAATTTTCTACTATTAGTGATATGTATTAATATATTTTATGTTTTGAAATAACTTTTTCATTTGATTCATATAACATTATAAAATTGTTAGTTTCATATTACTTTGAACCTCTGCATATCGGTATTTTAGTGATGTATTACTTGGTGTAATGCTAGAAGCAAATTTTCTTTTTCTTGGGATTGTTGGCTTCAACATCCTAATCTTATTTCTTTGTAATTGTCTAGCTCCATGCTAGTTTTTTATAAATAGTTGCCGTTCAAAAAAAAATTACATGGTTTCGTGTTGTATCAGTAGCCTTTTGGTGAGTAACTTTTCATCCTTATGATAAACAAGACAATGAAATTTAACGTAACGAATTTTATTTATTTTATTTTGTGTACAGAAAAGTCAAATCTTGAGAGTGGAAAGCCCGTTTTGTAGATGAGACATTATAAAGAAGTAGAAAATGTTTAAGAAAGTATAAAAAGTTTTTTTTCACCGTACTCTTTCTTAGACATAACAATTTCGTGCACCACTGACTTATGTGACATACCACAAAAATTAGAACGGGCACATATCCTCATCAAAATTAGCACGCACACATGTCCTAATCACCTGATCAAATTATCCACAGCTTATGACTGAATTTTTTCTTCTTTCAAATGCTGCATGTAATGATGATTTTCATAGGTTTAAAGGTCAAATAAATTAGTTGAAGGAACCAAACTGAATATTATTAGATTGTAGTTAAGTAGTTTTAGGGTATGATTATGGTGCATTAGATTTGTATTTCAACTACAAATATCACTTTCATCGATTGCGTTTAAGTGTTTTTTCATTTCTTATTACATCGCAATTTTCTCTATGCTACTTTTTTTACATTCAACATCATGTTTTTTTAACTCTTTTTTTATCATTTATACTATCTTTTTTACAAGACACATCCAATTTGTTTTTCCTATCTCTATTATCTAAAACTAAATTTTTAGAAGCAAGCCATTCGAGTGCGGCTTTTGGACGCTATTGTTGCATATATGAATTACATTCTGTTTTGTATTAAAATTTTTTGGGTTTCAATCTAAGCTTCCTTTATTGTTTGTTCAATGCACGTTCATAGCCGGCTGTCCTTCAAACAATAAGGTGTTTGCTACACTTTTAGCCTTCAAACTAATATGTGTGTTATGATGATGTAATGTCAAATAGGTTTATTATAATCTGCTACCCACCCGAGTTTGCTCAATAAATGTAATGTCAAAAAGTTGATTATGATTACTTGAAAGACTGGAAAGATGTAATTCCTTTCTCAATTCATGTAACACAAGTTTCAAATATATCTTCAAAAATAATCTTATAGCTAGCCGCCCATCGGGCGGGCTTTGAAGCTGGTCCTAAAATAATGCTTTCTTGAACTATCTATCTCAATTGCATCGAGAAAACTCAATGCGATACTCTTGTATGGTCTTGTAATAATATAAGGCCAAGTTATAAATTATACAATACTACCAGCACACTCAATTTTTGGTACTAGTTTTAACTATAATATGTAGGGAAAATTGACTCTATTAGTTCTCTACTTTCAATTTTTTCCCAATGTAAGTACTCTAAAATTTTACACTATAAACGAGTCATTAAACTTAGAAGTATTTCTTAACTTCTTCACCAGTCTTTTTTATTTTTAGGGTAAATTACATAAATCGTCCTTATGGTTAACTCTATATTACAAAAATCATCAATTTTTATACTTTTTTGTCCCTTTTTATTGTTTTTGCTTCCGTTCTCAATACGTTTTTTTACGTTTTATCCGTTTTTCGTTTCCGTCCGTTTTTTATATTTTTTTGGTATGTTTTCATACGATTTTGATATGCACTAAAACAGATTCAGTGGCGCCGTACAAAAAGGAATAAAAACACATATTTTCCAAATATACGTACAAAAAGGAATAAAAATGGACTAAAACGGACAAAAATGTATGAAGACGTACAAAAACGAATAAAAAACAGACAAAAACCTCGTAAAAAGGGTCGAAAAATATAAAAACGGACGATTTACGTAATTTAGAGTTGACCATAAGGACGATTTATGTAAGCTACCCTAAAAATAAAAAATCCTGGTGAAGAAATTAAGAAAAGATTTAAGTACATTATTTGAGTCCCCCATGTGGTTTGTGCCTTTCTCACTTTTGTCCAAAAATAAAAAAAAGGTATTGTTTTGGTCCCAAAACACCTTAGTTTCGGTTCCACTTTTGGTCCAAAAGTATAGTTTCGTTTACACTTTTGGTCCCAAAAGACATAGTTTCGGTTCACTTTTAGTCCAAAAATTTTAGTGCAAATTCACGGGATTGGACTAAAAGTGGACCGAAACTATGTTTTTGGACCAAAAGTGAACCTTTTTTGAATTTTGGACCAAAAGTGAACTCGCACCAAACCACAAGGACCAAAAATGTACCTACTCCACTTAAGAAAAACTTCTAAGTTTAGTGGACTTTTTATAGTGTAAAAATGTAGAAAACTTAGGATTGGAAAAAGTTAAAAGTAAGAACTAATACATTCAATTTTCCCTAATATGTAATTTTTTCAATTACGTACATAAGTATAATTAGTTTTACAACTAAAATGTTAAAAGTTGGTAAAAGATGAGTGTTTGTGATACCATAATGGGTAAAAGATAATGAAACTGGTAATGTGATGCTAATGTGAATGTGATGCCGTTTTATGCTACACTTATCGGTGGCTCGTGGGGGATAGAGAGAGCCTCACCTCACGAGTGAGCCCACACAATCACACGGGGTATTTGTCATGCGTTAAACCAATCCAAAAAATCACTCGGCATCCTGCTACTTTCTATTATTTATTTGGGTTGTGAGTGTGTGTAGGGTAATTTGTGAGGTATATCTGTATAAACTATTTTTTTTAAACAACACTTTATTAAAAACTAGCAAGAAGCTAGAAGAATTACAAAGTTACAAGATGAAGATTTTTTAACCAATCCACCTAACTAAACGACACATTACATCTAAGGGTCGCAACCCCGAATGACATACCGCACCTAAAGCCTACCAGCTGAAGCTATATTTAGGGCGAAAAACCACACAAAATTATCACATAGCATATCGTACCAACACATATCACTCACATAGCAGTCATAAGCACATCAATTATCCCAAAAACAAAACCATATTTCGCACAGTTCAGAAAACAGTTCAAAACACATTTGAGTATCATTTTCTCCCAATGGAAAAGATTTAAAAAGTGGGGCTATGAGAACTCACCTCAAGCAAAAGTCTCAACTAGACAACTCAAAATCACACAAGCAAATGCAACGACTTCCGGACACGACCCAGTCCAATTAATGTCACATTTTAATCATTCATTTCCAAAACAATTTTCAGGTATGATGCATAGAGGTCAGACACATGTTGTACGGTTATCTTAAACGTTTTAGTAGTGTGATGGTTGACGACTTAACTCCAAACATTATCATATCCCAACTCATATCTCGGTATAATATACTTATACTATTTAAGAAAAAATAGTTAAGTAATATAAGATAATAAATACTTATAAATATACTTCGATAATTCCTTTCGGTACACTTAGTTATCAAAAATAAACATTTATATTTATACGAGATGAAACATTTATTTACGTTAAACATTTTCAAGAAGTTTTGAAAAATGCATTTTTCGTCTTTTAGTCGACTTATTAAAATAATAAAATTATAATATTTTATTATTAAATCGAAAAAACCATATTTTTAATAAAAATTCTAAGTATAGACTTTTTACGAAATTTCGACATGACCCGTACGTTTATACAACGTTTTCCAAGGTTTTCAAACCTTAAATTCAAACAATTTTCAACATTTCGACACTTTCTGACCAAATTCCAAAATTCACATTTCACGAGGTTTACCAAGATACATTCTCAAAACGACTTTCAATATAACTTCACAAGTATTTTTCACTTCCCAAAAGTTCGTCAAAACTCTCAAAACGACTAGTTAACTCTTATTGGGCTTTAAGGCCCAGCAAGGGTCCATTAAGGTTTTTAAGTATCCAATATACGTTCTAAGCCCAAAACCAAAGTCCTTTAGTATACAAAAGCTCGAATCAATAAGTAAATAAGTGACCCGTACCACAATAAGTCTCCAATAAGCCATGACTTATGGAGCACTTATTGGGCCGTGAGCCCATAAGCTCCAAAATATATATTACGCTTAAAAATAAGCTAATAAGCTATGTATCGTATTTGGTTATCGCCATAAGCTATAAAAATAGTCCATGAATATACAACATAAAAGTAAGGATGGCAATGGGCGAGAAAAAACCCAAAACCCATGGGTACCCGCACGTAAATGGGTGGGCAATCTCGTTAATTTTCACCCGCGGGTGGGTCGTGGGTGAAAATTTATACCCATCAGTGGGTGGTGGGCGGGTGATGGGTAATGTATACCCATTATGGGTGTACCCATTTAAAATACCCATGGATGTACCTACCAAAATACCCATGAGTGTACCCTTAAACATGTTTGTGTTAAAGTAAAATTTATTAGACTACTTAAATATTTGTGATGTTATTGATATATATATTTAATACCTACCCAATCTCTACTACTTTATAAAGCATTTAGCCCATTCTAATTTTAGAAGAAGTCTTAAAAAATTTTATGTAAAAAACATTTCTTCTTTAAGAAATATTTATGTTACATATACAAAAAAGTTAATACACAATGAATAGAATTATAACATATGCTTATTAAATGAAATTAATACATACAAATGAATAAAATTGTAACAACTTTTTTTAATCAATGTGATTTAATAGCCCAATTAAAAAAACTGTAACAACCCCATTTAAAAAAACTGTCACATCCCATTAATATTAATAGTCCAATATAAAAAATACTGTAAACTAAATTCATATATAAAGTGAATAAAACACACTCGTAAATTCATCCTATCTCAACCACCCCCGACTACCGTACACACCGGCCCACCACCACCCACGAGCCGAATATCACCATCCCACTATCATACACGTTTTTTGAGGTACGTATGACTTTTGAGGTATTTCTCGAGTTCTTTTAATTGATTTATAACTATTATCAAGTTTAAAAGGTTTTCATTTATAAGCTTCTAGATTTTGCTTATATATATGAGTTTTTATAAACTTTTTGGCGTGTTTTCTTACAGTCGTCACCGCTGCCTCACCAGAAAAATTTTTCATCGCTGTCTTGCCGTGAAAATTTATGATAGCCAAGAATTACATCTACTCTACAAATCATTACACACAATAGCAACATACTTCAAACTACTTGCTATTATTTTAAACAATCATAAAAACTTAATTAAATTACCTTCTACCAAACATAGCAGCCCCACCATACACAATTATTTGGTAACAAACTAAAAGTTATAAATGTACTTTCACCCTACCAAATTGAATTAGAAAAAAAAATAACTATGATGTTATTACCTCAATATACCAAAGCACACAATAGATCACAACTAACTATATATTAAAATTAAACCCTTGTGGTTAAAGTTGTTGTTCTTCCTCTTGAATACTCGGTATCCCCGATCTACTTTTGGTTGTTGGTGTGATGTGTGTGAGTTTTGTAGAAGATATGTGAGTGATTGTCTTTGGTGTGAGTTTATCCCAGAGGATATGATGTAGAGAAAAAAAGAATCAGGGTTTGATCGGGTTGAATTGAAGCTTTTGTGTTGTTGGGCTAAAAATAATTGGTATGGGTTACATTATAATTTTTTAGGCTTTAATAATTAGTTGTATATTTGTAAACTCAAATAGTTGGTTAGTAGTTTTTATGCAAAATTATATTTATTTTGTAGTGACGTCTACCTTTAATTTATGTTTCAAACATGCTACTGGGTGTTACTCTCCTTAATTGGACCTATTGTTTATTTGGATACGAAATAGTTTGTATCTCTATTGCTTATCGTTATTTTAATTAAAAGTTGTCAATCGTTCGTAAAGTTATTTGTAGAAAAAAATGTATAAATGAGACAGATTTTCTCGCAATAAAATTAGTCATCGGGTATCCGCCGCCGCATTGCGCGGGTACCCTGCTAGTCTCTAAAAAACACAATAAACTAATAGTTTTATTGAGTTCAAAGACTAAAAGGTGAATATGAAAAATCAAACTTTCAACATATATACATGATACATCTTAGTTCAGATATATAATTTGATGTAATGATGTTTAATTTGCTAATTTCAAACATGTGTAAGTATTTTGTGAACTTGGTATATAGAAATTGATATGTGTCTTATTAATAAGTTTCATAGTTAGTTTCTATGATAATGTGATTTTGTTACATTTCACTAACCCATGGGTTTACCTGTGGGTGATGGGTACCCACGGGCATGGGTATGGGCAAAAGGTTGTACCTACTAGTGGGTGACGGGTGGGTGACGTGTGAGATAAAAACCAAGAAGGCGGGTGACGGGTTTGAGGTACCCATGCTCATTACCCACGGGTTCCATCCCTACATACAAGGTAAATAGTCAAAAACATCTCCCTTGTGTTTCTATTTCTAGTCGTGAGCTAATAAGCTCAAAATAAGCTATTCGAGCTAAAAAATAAGCCAAAATAAGCTACATAGCAAATATATGTTTTTCAACCATCACAACCACAATATCAAAACTAACAAAACCTCTTTTTCTTTCCTTTTATTTTTGAACCAACGCACCATAAATAACCTTTTTTAAACTTTTCACTTTCGATTTTAAACGACCAGGCCGTACAACTAACATCTATGCATCATTAACAACCCAAAAGGACAAGTTAAATTTAAATTTGAAAAACTTACAAGAACGGTCTTCAAAATAATTTTTGACATGAACCGAACAACCCAAACGTTGTTTTAACAATAACCCGGACACTATAATCAACCCAATACTCCAAGACTCTTCATGTATTTTTATCAAAGTTTGAAAAATAAAGGGTAAAGACTTCTCAAATCCGTTTATGGTTTACAATTTACCAAAAATTGTAGGGTAATCAACTCACCTTGCTTCTTGGTGAAGAGTTGGCTAGTCCAAGATCAAACAGTTCTTGGTAAAGACTACTCAAATCTGTTGATAGCTGATAGTTTGCTAAAAACTATATGGTTTATCAATGCACCATGTTATGGCAATGAAGCATTGGCTAGTCCAAACACAAACGGTATTTGGTAAAGACAAATCAAATCCGTTGATGGTTGACAGTTTACCAAAAACTGTATGGTAATTAACTCACCATATTCTTAGAATAAAGAGTTATCTATCCCAGAGCAAACGGCTACTGGTAAAGGAACATCAAATCCGTTGATGGCTGGTAGTTTGCCAAAAACTACAAAGCCAACTTAGTTGGATTGCAGGTAAAAAGATGTTGCTGAGTAGCTGAAAAGAAGTTGCTAAATTGCTGAAAAGTCAAAGTTGCTGCTAAAGAAGGATAGAGAGTACAAGATTAAGAAATGATGAAGAATGTTTGGATACATCCTCTGTGCATTAAAAGATCTTAAAGGATTGAAGAAACATGAAGTTAAAATAGTTTAACATTCATGTTTAAGGGAGGATTGTTAGGATTAATGTTTTCTTAACTTAGTACCGACAGTACAATAGTTAGTACTGTCAGTTATACTTAGTACCGACAGTACAAAGTAGTTAGTACTGTTAGTTAGTTAGTACCGTTAGTACTAAGATAGTTAGTACCGTTGAGAAGATATTTAAAAGATATTTATAAGATATTATATAAATAGATATGTAAGCCTTTTAGGGTTATCCTTATCATATAAAAGGAACCCTAGGCATAGTTAGAGATAACAGTTGAACACAAGATCATACAGAACATACAATATCATAGTTAGCAATCTGTACTCCTCAAGAACACTTTAATAAAGTTGTTATTCAGTTGTTCATTGTTCTTCTTAGTACCTGTGTTAAGATTCCGCATTAACACATAGTATTCATAGTCATTGTTTCTACATAGTCGTGTGTATTTATACATCTTGGCTATCATCCTTTATAGGCTGCAAAGATCCAATCAGTTAACAAGGACCTTCAAGTGGTATCAGAGCCTTTGAGAAACTCTGAATAAGAAGAACAGATAAAAACCAGTTATTCATCTCCAATAAACAAAGCTAAACATGTCTGGAACACATGATGAAATTCCACCACCACCACTTCCACAAGAGACACAACAAAAACCAACACTACAAACTCCTCAAACAGTCTCAACCATCAAACTGTCTATTCTCAAAAAAGGAGAATATGATATATGGGCTATGAAGATAGAACACTATCTAGCTCATACAGACTATCCAATTTGGGAGGTAATCCAAAATGGAAATGGTCCTGTGTCAGTCACAACTGATACATCAGGACAAATTAAAATTTTGCCTCCTAAATCAGCAGAAGAAGTAGTGGCAAGAGAAAGAGAAAGAAAAGCAAGGACCACCTTGCTAATGGCCATTCCAGAAGATCATCTAGCTAAATTCCATAAGATGACAGATGCAAAAGAAATGTGGAATGCCATCAAATCCAGATTTGGTGGAAATGATGAATCCAAAAAGATGCAGAAGTACATCTTAAAGCTACAGTTTGATGCAAAAGAACCTGTTGGTTTTGATAAAACCAAAGTGGAATGCTACAACTGCCACAAAACAGGGCATTTTGCAAGAGAGTATGGAGCAGGTGTATCTACTGAAGATGCAAATCAGAAATTTCTAAGATCTCTACCTTCTGCTTGGTTACAAATTTCCTTAATAATGAGGAATAAACCAGGAATGGACAGTCTCAGTTTTGATGACGTGTACAACAATCTAAGAGTCTTTAAAAATGATGTAAAAGGCTCTACTGCATCATCTTCCAACTTGCAAAATGTAGCATTTGTGATTCTGAAAAACACCAGCATACAAAAGAGTTAATTACCCGCTTGATGGTGTTTCCAATACATCTGGTCATTATTCCAAAGCCTGATCAAATGTCATCACATTCTGCTGCAATCATCAAGTTGTCCTCAACTGAGAATCATTAGGACTTGAGACCAGGTTTGGATGAATATGACTGAAGAAATGGACTTAAAAATGGCAAAAGTGGCAGATGAACTCTATGAGAATAAAGAATTCTACAAGAAGACTGGTAGAAAGGTACAGTTTGATGCAAAAGAACCTGTAGAGTTTTGATAAAACCAAAAGTGAATTGCTACAATTGCCACAAAAACATGACATTTTACAAGAGAGTGTAGAACAAAGGAATGATAACAGAAGGAGGGATTATGGAATCCTGTAAATAAAGGATGGGAAAGCAGAACTGGAAAGAAAAGAAGTGTCTAAAAAAAAGCATTGGTGACGAGTTGATTGAGAAAGTTTTGATTGGACAACTCATTCAAGATGAAGATATTATGCTTTCATGGCTAGCAATAGGCTCAGGACAGACACACAGGTACATTCCCTGTCAAATGAGTGTAAAGAGTTCTTATGCTAACCTAAAAATACTATATGAATGCTCAGAGAGACAACTTAGTGATGCTAGTTAGAGATAAAGGCTTATACACAATGTCTTAAAAGGTTAAAGCACAGTTAGTTGCCCATCAACAAGTCAACTTTGTATGAACAAAAAATCAAATTTTATGAAAATAGATTTAGATGATACAACAGAGTTTTCAAACATACTCATAAGACCTTGTTGGCTAAAGCTCAAAAAAGAAAAAGAATGATTTAGAAGTAATAGTAAACAAATAAATCATTCTACAAAAATCTTGGCAAAATTGTAAATTTAACAATGAGTGCGTTTCTGATAAATTTGGGGCTTTGGTATTGTGATTTACATATATAGTGGGATTTTGAGTTATGAAAATGAAGTTTTGCAAAGTGTCTTTAGGTGCAATAAAAGTGATTTTGAAAATCCACCTTTGCATAAAAGGCTTGGTAAAACATGTGAAATGCAAGCAGTTCCCCCACCCATGACAGGGAACTATTTTCCCTCTGGACCTGATATTGAAATAGATGACTCACAATATACATATGGTCCAAGAAAGTCTCAACCAAGTGAATCTGAATCTCAATCAACTGAACTTGATACCTGTGATTCTAACATTAGTACAGAACCTTCTGAATTAGTGTCTGAACCAGTTGTCAATGAATCAAATCGACCACAACATTTCTCATATTACTTTCGTAAATATTTTTTATTTCCGTCATAGTTTTCTTGGTTTAAAACGTTTAATGAAATGTGTATACTGTAAAATGCGAGTCCAACAGGCTCAAGACAAAGGACAAAAGTCAACAATCTAAAATAGATAAATTTTTACGAACTTAAAAAAATAATAACGAGACACTCTAAAATTTTTACGATCCGAATAACAATTAACGCACGCAGCCGGTCAAACGTCGACTCGTGAAACCGTAAAAAAATAAACATTTTAAATTTCCGTTTCTAATAACATACGAAAAAAATTATATACGCCAAAATAAAATTCTAAATGTCGACGTTCGCTTACAAAACCCGTAAAATAATAATAATGACGCCGAACTCGCGATCGCGATACGCGTCGTGAATCTCGGGTTGTTACATTCCACCCACCTTAAAGGAGCGTCGTCCTCGGTGCTCGTCCTTTCTTACTCGTCTTATCGTTCGTTCATGGCACATGACGGCTTCTCGTCATCATGCAGTCTCATACGTTCTTTCAAAATAAATATGCGATACAATATTCGCGGTTCTACCTATTCCGGATTTGTTTTACCATAGGGGAAAAACGGGAGAGACGATGAATAGTAAAAAGGGGTTCCCGCCTACTTCTTCGACAGTTAAAACTGTTGGAGTTTGGGAAGTTTGCACATTTGGTCCTTGTCTTTCTTTTCTCTCTTTCAAGTTATAAATAACTTTTGAGAAATGCAAGAATGGTCCTTGTAGATTGTTATGAGAAGAATTTGGTAAAGGACTTGGGCTTTGACTAGGGCTTGACATTTCTTGGCTTCGGCTTTGTACTCTTCTAATTCTCGTGTCCGGGCTTGCTCGCTTTTGACTGTTTTCTTGTGATTTTTGACTTATCCGCACCTGCACACACAAAACACAAATACAAGAATATTTTTGCCATTTTTGGATTCTTTTGGGTTTAATTGGGTCTTTTTAGGTACAAATGGATATGTGTATTTTACACTTATCAGTCCAAAATCAGTCTAGTTAATAGTAAGGTTGTTCTTAGAAATCCTAATATTGCAGATCATTTAAGGGTTTAATATAGCTTATCTTTAGTTGTTTCTTGTTTAAATTAGCTTATTGGAGTCTTAAGTTAATCTGTTTTCAGGTTTTAGTTGGTCAAAAGACTTTTTAAGTCTTAATTTTGGGTCTGCAAGTAGCCATTAATTTTCAAAATTCCAAAACAAGTATTAGTCTATCACTTTTTCAAGTCTTTTTTTCTAGCTTATTTTCTAAACCAATTTTCTTAATTCTAGTTTTTATGTGTTCCTTGGTTATCAAACTAAATTTGTTTTTAGTTTTTACCTTATTCCAAATTCTTATTTGATATAAAACTTAGCTTAAAGTTTGTCATTTGTCCTTAGAAACTGTGTGTTTATGTCTGTTTGCCTTTTAGCTTTTAAGAGCTTTTCAGCTTAATGCGTTCGTTCATTTTGAGTCATTAGTGCTTATTAGTTCTAGGATAGGGTTTGTTTTCAGCTTATTAGTTTAATATTTGCTTATTAAGTCTAAAAATCCAAAACAGTTTTGCTTTTTAGTCTTAGCTAGTTTTCTTTGAAACTGTCACTAGTAATCTGCTTATATCTTGCTTAATAAGGTTTCAGCAAAAAGTCCATTTGTTAAAATTTGCTATATATTTTCTTAAGGATCTTTACTTTTTCCAAAAAGAAAAAAAATATTTTTTCAAAAAGGGTAAGGTCCAGGACTCATTCGAACCTGTGACCTCCCCCTTAACCCCTAACATGTTTACACACACAGGGGTGGTACATGGGCCTTTTAACCGTCTGCGCCCTTGGGTCTTTTTCGTTATACCTTCACACTACTTTTCTTTTAAACCCTTTTGTGTACCACGATCTCTATTTTGGCGGGAAGATCCCAATAGAGATGGAGAACATGGGTTTGACTATCTGACCTCTGCCCTAGTTTCGTCGAAGGCCCACCGCGAAAGGTGTAGGGCTTTGTGTTGCAGATTCCAATACCGGTAATCATCTTGAAGATGATTTTACGCCACTCGAAACTATTCAAAGGTTGTAAAGTATATTTGGGAGAAGATCCCATTTGGGCTTCGAAGGGGAGACCTTCGAGCCGAAGGGGATGGTACGTCATCAGTTGTCAAATTCTAAAACTTTTATTCGCTTTCGCATATTATCTATGAACTTATGTAAAACCTTAACTATTTCAATTAATGCATCGATGTTGGATTTCTAAACGTACCCTTAGAGGTCGTTCTTTGTATATTATGACGTCACGCCCCCGGATATGTGTTTCTGTCCAAGCCCCGTTTGGGGGTGTGACAAATTGATATCCAGAGCCAAGGTTATAGAGAACCAGGTAGAATGTTAGGTCTGGTCTATAACCAGTATGTGATCCTACGTGTTTCTACTTGCTTACGTATATAATTACTATCGATAAGTATACGAGTATTAATTATAATACTTCTTCCATAATTATATTACGTCTAATTTTGCCATGACTATACGTTACATCTATATTTTTCCTGCATTGCACGCATTGGCATGATTTCATATAAAGGGGATTTATATAAACTTTTGCTTGTGCAGGTTATGGCTGCTCCGGTTATTTCTATTTCTTCGGACGTATTAGTCGAGAGTGTGGGATCCTCTTTTCCTTGAGTTATCCTTATCGGTTCTATTTCTGTTAAGGTCCCGGTTGCACCGAAGGTGGGGGCGGCTGCAGTTGCCTCACCTGTCGACGTGCTCGAGCTTGATACTTATTCATCGTCAGAGATATCACCACCTCCCGTATCTGTAGCATCTATGGTTTCACCTTTTCTGTGTTCATACGATTCAGAGTCAGATACTGAGATGTTCGAGAGGCATGTATCACCTATACCTCATGATGCTATGCTTACTAGGTGGAGGAGCAGAGTTGCATCACGATCATCATCACCTACTACTTCTACTCCAGATATCCCTACTGCTCCCATTCTACGCACCATCTGCTGTTGTCGCACCATCTACTAATATCATCTCACCTGTTGATGCATCACCCATGATTCGTCGACGATGAGCTATTCTTATCCTACCCAGGGAGGACATTCCCATTGGTCAACTTTACCGTACTCATCCTGGTAGGCCATGTAGGGTATTGACCGCGAGGAAGTCGGTTATACCTTTACCTTCTCATCGTTTAGTATTGAGGTACACATCACATAACTTGGATCATTTTACTTCCGGATCATCATCGGGTCATTCATCTTCAGATCATTCATCATTTAGGCATTTTATTTCGGGTCATTCTTTATCTGGACATGCATCACCAGACACCACCGTTGCTGATTCATCTACACCACCGAGATTTGTTTATCCACCACTTGCTAGGACTCCACGGTGTAGCGAGGCCTATCTCCATTGGAGGTCTACCCCATTATCTACCATGAATCCATCGACGACATCCGAGTAGTCAGCCGGGGATTCTTCTTCCGAGTTATCTACTGGACCATCTCGCAAGAGATGTAGGTCCCCTACTGCTACCGTGACTTCATCTATCCATGCTACGAGATCTTTAGTTCCTTCTCGTGATGATCTCGTTCCACCACGTAAGAGGTTTAGGGATTCTATTTCACCAGAGGATAGTGTTAAGGAGGACATTGATGCCAATGAGTTGGCAGATATTGAGGCATATGCTACGGCTGATGAGGTTGTAGTAGATAGGGATGTTGAGGCTGTGGTTAATGCAGGTATTGGTATGGAGGTCGATGTAAGGGTTGATGTAGAGGACAAGGTTGAGGACAAGGTCGAGTCCAGTGATAGAGGTACTATAGAGGTTGGAGTGGATATGGTTTTCAGGATTGATATCCTTGATGGTATGCTTATGCCCGATGTTGTAGAGCGTTTGGAGCAGGTTGAGGAGGGTTTGCAGGATATTTATGAGCATGTTATAGAGATACCTCTTCATAGGATAGAGGACATTGAGACGGAACAGAGAGAGTTGGAGGTGAGGAGTTTGATTGCTGGTGGAGAGAGAGCTAGCTGACTTGAGCAGGTTGCGTCCTTGGAGAGGAGCAACGCGAGACTTCGAAGCACCATGATGATGGAGAGAGCAAGAGCCGATAGATTTCGGCGATGCATGAGCTTTATGGAGAGTGAGCTTAGGCAGATCCATAGGTTCCGCTACTATGATAGGATGCGATTTAGGAGATTGGAGACATTCGCTACGAGGCGTTTGGGTTTTCGTCCATGATGTTGTGTATGGACTTTAGACTAGTGGTAGAACTAGTTGGTAGTAGTAGTATTAGCGTAAATCAAGTTCTCTATTATAGGTTGAATGTAACCGACTGATGCTTTTATATATGATATGAAAAGCTTGTTTTGATCCTCTCGCGTGTTCCTCTTTATTGCTATTTACTTGTTCTAGCAAAACATGTTCTATTGTATTTTCCTATATAAACCTTATTTACCATTTATAGTGGCTATATCTCGTATCAAATCTCATTGTGTGTTATGTCTTGTGCTATAGAGCATGACTATCACTCGTTCTGGTATGACCCTTGAGGCAATCAAAGAACTCGTTAACTGACGAGTGGAAGAAGCGTTGGCTGCTTATGAGGCGACCCGTGTTGTAAATGCTCTCGAGGCTGAAAGTCAAAGCCAAAACGACAGTGACGGCGATAATGGAAATGGTGGAAATGGAAATGGTGGAAATGGAAATCCAAATGAGAATGATAGAGGTTCTAGGCCTGTTGCACGAGAGTGTAAATACCAAGACTTCATGAAGTGTCAACCACTCAACTTCAAGGGAATGGAAGGAGTTGTCGGGTTGATAAGGTGGTTTGAGAAGATGGAAATAGTGTTCCATATCAGCAATTATCCAGAGAAATATCAAGTTAAGTATGCTACTTGCACCTTGTTGAACAATGCTCTAACTTGGTGGAACTCACATAAGAGGACCGTTGGAACTGAGGCTGCATTTGCCATGTCATGGAGAGAGCTCATGAAGTTAATGGCTGAAGTGTATTGCCCAAGAAATGAAATTCAAAAGATAGAGTCCGAGCTGTGGAATTTGACCGTGAAGAACAATGATTTAGCTGCTTATACTCAGAGATTTCAAGAGTTGACTATGATGTGCACCAAGATGGTCCCCGAAGAGGAGGATCGGGTTGAGAAATTCATTGGAGGTCTCCCCGATAACATTAAGGGAATGTAATTGCTGCTGAACCTACAAGACTCCAAGATGCTGTTCGTATTGCCAACAATTTAATGGATCAAAAGTTGAAGGGGTATGCAGTGAAAAATGCTGAAAACAAAAGAAGGTTGGAGGTCAACGAGAGAGACAACCTTGGGCAGAAACTATGTAACACCCCCAAAATACGATACGCAACGAAATACAACATTTGGGGTGCTACATCATAATACATGCACACGAGTCCCAGTAAACGTTCAAAGATAAGTTTATAAAACAAAATCTGTTTCATTTATTAGAAAGATCAGAGTTACATAGGTCCCAATACCAACGTAGAGATTTATTTCTAAAAGTCATAACATGACTTGGTTTCTAAAACATTATTTTAATTTATGACACTACTTCACCAAGACACCATCCTTGATATCCGCGTTCTGTCCCGTCCAGTCATCAACATCAATTAACCTGAGATGCATGCTTAAAAAGGTCAACAAAATGTTAAGTGGATTCATAGAGTTTACAAATAACAGTTAGAACGCATATTTGGTTCAACAAAACATATAACATGGCTCGTAAGACATGTACCGAAGCTTAACACATTCATCCCGTAGGACAAAATAATGTCCGAGAAGTATGTCACTTCTCCTAATACTAACGGCAAAATGTCCGTTACAAGGTGCTCACAACTGATTCAAACCCCGGACAAGGTTGTCAAACCTAATAGATCTATTTAATAAATTAGCGTTCACCTGCAACTAACGGTCACACAGAAAAAAGCATATACTTAATAGTGAATGGAATCATATTTAGTATCAAAACATATTGCGTTCTCATTTTCATAAAACATCAATTATCCCCCTCGTGGGTTAAAAAACATTTAAAACACTTAAAAGCGAGGCTATGAACTCACCTTGATCGAAGCCGAAGATTAAATAACCAAAGCGATCACGAACTACTCGATGACGAGCTCAACCGTGACCTATAATTTATGTCGTTCAATTATTATATCGCAAGATACGATCGGATAGTGTGCGCATCGCAACTATCAAAATAGTATAAGTATACATATACATGTGATGAGAAATCCACTTGTGCGTCCTAAATCCTAAACTCCACTTAATTCAGTTATGATCTTTCTTTTATTTATATTATAAATCACTTAATCAGAAACTTTCTATTTTAGGATAGTTAATATTTTCGGAAAGTTACCATTTTTAGTAGGTCTCATCTTCTAATCATATTTATAATAATATTTAGTTATCCCGTCGAACTTGACATTCAATTTGATTATCGTTTACTCGCATCGGTTTTATATCCGGATATTTCAAAAGTTACTATATTTACAATCTACTTCGTTCATAACGATCTTTAAGTCTAAAATATTATGCTCGTAATAATAATAGCGTTTATTTATTTTTATAACATCCAATAAGTTTAGTATTAACCCGTTGACTTTCAAAAGTCAACGTTAGACTTTGTTTGACTTTGACTTTTTATACATATATATTATTTAATCTGACCCGCTCAATACGACCTGTTATATTACATTTTCACGACTCGGACTCAAAAAAGATTTTATGTAAAACGACATTCTGGACAACTTTTTAGTTTTAGCCGAGACCCGAAACTCGACAGCAAATGACTAAAATGCCCCTG
This sequence comes from Tanacetum coccineum, assembly GCA_026074375.1. NCBI lineage: Eukaryota > Viridiplantae > Streptophyta > Magnoliopsida > Asterales > Asteraceae > Tanacetum > Tanacetum coccineum. The sequence goes on along the minus strand of BQNB010022235.1, from coordinate 12,508 downwards.
TAAGTTTCTGCAGGAACTTTGAAATTTTAATAAAAATGCAGATTTTGACCTTGGGTTTTGACCTGTTATTACTCGATTTTAAAACTGGCAAGCCTCGCGGCAAAGTAAAACGTTATTCCGAGCAACTTTCGTATTTCGCCGGAAGGCCGAAACGGACTCGAAAGTACTCAAAATGAGCGTTTAAATTCCTGTCAGCAATTAATATATTTTCCAAAATGCTGAGTTTTTATACTTAAAAAGTATATCTCGTTTTCGCTCTAATTTCTTCATTATTAGGAGTTAGAAGCTCCATTTTATGTCAAAACGATCGTCTAAGAAAGCTTTATCATATTTCTCAATCAAAAATCAAATTTCATAAAATCTCGACCCTCGTTTTCCGTGCCAAAGTTTCTGCCAAAAACTTACCCGTTACAAAGTGCGCCAAAACTCATTTTTGACCCAAAAACTTACTCACGGCACATCTATAATGCCCTATAACTCACATTCAACTCGCTCAATCAATTTATAACAACAACTAACTAGACGACGCAAGATCTTATAGATTTCATCACATGCAACGAATTTAATCGAATCAAATATGCAAAACAAACGAAACAAAATATAAAAGAAGGCTCATAATGCTATTTGAGCTATGTCGGACTCGATCATAATTTCATCTTGTTCCCTCCTTATGGTTTCCGCGGCTAGAACCAAACCAAATCAAATCCAATTCAAACCCAATGAAACCAAACTAAAATTAATCAATAACCACACAATAAAACACACCCTTGTGTGTCTTTGCCGCGGTTCGAACCAAGGACCAACACCAACTATTAACTTTTGAATACAAAACTCCCACTATGAACCTTCCCACTAATTTTATCAACCTCAATCAATCAAAACCCTCCTATTTTTATTAAAACTCAATCCATGCATAAGCCTTAATGTATATCTATTTTTCTTCCATGGATGACTATATTATGATCATCTAAAGGTTATTTGGTGACTAAAAAAATCAAAACACCAAAAGGGTGTTGGTTTAGGGCTCGTTCGAACTCAAAAAGAAAAAGGGAAGAGGAAAACAAGCTAAAACTTGATTCTTGGTTGATCCAAACTATTTTTGGATGATGTTTAAGTAGATTTTAATGATCAAAACTTGAAAATGGAATTTATATGTGTGTGTATATATGTGGCCGGATAAGAGAGCAAAGAGAAGAAGAAAAACAAGACTTTGAACTATAAAAGATTACTTGTGCTCATGTAAGGGTTTAAATCATCTTGGAAGCAACAAAAAAAGATTGTAATCATTTCTTGACTTGGGAAAACAAAGTTTGGAGTGTGTGTACCATAGCTGGTGGCTAAAGGGCTAGTACATGCATGTATAAATATTTTTTTTGTAAACTTTTATTACTTGTATTTTTCTTTTATAACCTTTTAATTATAATGTAAACTTGTAAACAAATTAAGAAAAAGTAAACGTTAAACGCGAGTTTGGCCAAGGTCACAGAACAAAGACGACAAGGTTCGAAAAATTATAATTTATGACCGTAAAAATAATAACGAAATGCGTCGTTGAATTTTACGATGTTTAAAACGATTAACGAACGCACGGTCAAACGTTGACTCGCGAAACGTCCAAAAATAAAATTTTCAAATTTCCGTTCGTAATAAAATACGAAAATAAATATTTACGACAAATAAAATTTAAATGTCGACATTCGTTCACACAAATTTATAAAATAATAATTATGACGTCGAATTCGTGATCGTTATAAGCGTCGTGAAACTCGGGTTGTTACAAACTACCATTCAAAAGTCAGAATGTTAGAGGTCAGAATGCGGCGAGAGCCTATACGGCTGGTAACAATGAGAAAAGGAAATATGTTGGGCCTTTGCCTTACTGCAGTAAGTGTAAGTTACATCACGAAGGACCATGCATTGTGAACTGTAGGAAGTGCAACAAGGTCGGGCATATGGCCAAGGATTGTAAGAATGCAGTTGCTGTCTCAACTACTCAGAGAGCTCCGGTAGTGAATCAGAGTGTTCCTACTTGTTTTGAGTGTGGGAGGCAGGGACACTATAGGAATGAGTGTCCCAAGTTAAAGAATCAGAACCGTGGAAACAAAGTTGGGAAAAAGACCAAGGAAGCTAGAGGAAAGGCTTATGTGTTGGGAGGAGGAGAAGCTAACCCTGATTCGAACGTTGTCATGGGTACGTTTCTTCTCAACAATCACTATGCTTCTATGTTATTTGATTCAGGCGCTGACCGAAGTTTCATGTCAACTACTTTTAGTACCTTGCTTGATATAACCCCCGATACCTTAGACGTTAGCTATGCTGTCAAATTAGCCGATGAAAGAATCTCTAAAACTAATACCGTACTTAGAGGCTGTACGTTAGGATTGCTATGTCACCCTTCAATATTGACCTAATGCTAGTAGAACTTGGTAGTTTTGACGTCATCATCGGCATGGATTGGTTAGCGAACCATCATGCGGTGATCGTGTGTGATGAAAAGATTGTGTGAATTCCCTTTGGAGGTGAAGTTCTGATAGTCCAAGGTGATAGAAGTGACAAAGTAAAGAAGTCGAAGTTGAGCATTATATCGTGCACTAAAACTCAGAAATATATTAAGAGAGGTTGCCCAATTTTTCTAGCACAATTTATGAAGAAGGAAACCGAAGACAAGTCAAAGGAGAAGTGACTTAAGGACGTGCCTATCGTACGAGCCTTTTCCGAGGTCTTTCCAGAAGACTTTCCTGGATTTCCGCTAATGCGACAAGTCAAATTCCAAATTGACTTGGTCCCAAGTGCTACACCTGTGGCACGTCCTGTATAGATTAGCACCGACAGAACTACAATAAATGTCCACTCAACTACAAGAACTTTCTAACAAAGGGTTTATAAGACCAAGTTCCTCACCCTGGGGATCCCCGATCTTGTTTGTCAAAAAGAAAGATAGATCTTTTCGAATGTGTATCGATTACCGAGAACTGAACAAGCTTACTATAAAGAACTGATACCCACTTCCGAGAATTGACGACTTTTTTGATTAGTTGCAAGGGTCAAGAGTCTACTCTAAGATCGACCTAAGATCTGGTTATCACCAACTCAGAGTTCGAGAGGAAGACATTTCAAAGACAACGTTTAGGACACGCTACAGTCACTATAAGTTTCAAGTGATGCCGTTTGGACTAACCAACGCACCGGCGGTATTCATGGATCTGATGAATCGGGTGTGCAAGCCATATTTGGATAAATTCATGATCATTTTTATTGATGACATCTTGATCTACTCCAAGAGCAAGGAAGAGCACGCAGAACATCTTAAGTTAATTTTGAAGTTGCTTAAGAAGGAAGAATTGTACGCCATGTTTTCAAAGTGTGAATTTTGGCTATCGAAGGTACAATTTCTTGGTCACATGATTGATAGTGAAGGAATTCATGTGGACCCAGCTAAAATTAAGTCAATCAAGGATTGGGCATCTCCCAAGACTCCGACAAAGATTTGTCAATTTCTAGGTCTTATTGGCTATTACTGACGATTTATCAAAGGTTTCTCAAAAATTGCCAAGCCTATGACGAAGCTGACTCAAAAGAACGTAAATTTGATTGGAGTGAAAAGGCAGAAGCTGCATTTCAGCTGTTGAAGCAGAAATTGTGTAGTACACCGATTTTAGCTTTACCCGAAGGTAGTGAAAACTTCGTGGTTTACTGTGATGCATCTCGCAAAGGGTTGGGAGCAGTTTTAATGCAAGGGTAAAATGTCATAGCCTACGCGTCACGTCAACTCAAGATTCACGAGAAGAATTACACTACACATGACTTAGAACTTGGAGTTGTAGTGCTTGCTCTCAAAATGTGGAGACATTATTTGTACGTCACGAAATACGTTGTGTTCACTGATCATAAGAGCTTGCAACATATTCTTGATAAAAAAGAGTTAAACATGAGACAATGCCGATGGTTGGAATTGTTGAGTGACTACGACTGTGAAATTCGTTATAATCCGGGAAAGGCGAACGTGGTAGCGGATACCTTGAGCCGAAAGGAACGGAACAAGCCACTACGAGTTCGAGCCTTGGTTTTGACGACTGGTCTGAACCTTCCCTTACAAATTTTAAATGCTCAGGTTGAGGCGTGATTGTGTAGTTTTATATACTATAAAATATATATAACATATAATACTTTAAAAAGAGAAATTAAGAAAATTATCAAGTTACCCTTGATAAAATTCACTCTCAAAAATATATATAATATAATATATAATACATATATTAAACCGGGTAAATATGATCACCCGGGTCGTTATCCCCAATGACTAGTGAAATTGAAACCTCGTTTAAGTCCGGATTCTGATTTTGAATTAAGCAAAGATATTTGATTTGGAAAGCTATGACTACTAAAAAAATGGACAATTAATCAAATACGGAAAACAAATAAAACGCGACTATAAAGTAAGTAAACTAATTTTAATCCCTAAAAATGTAAACTAAATTTATAAACCTAAGATATGACAAAAGAAAATTTTAGAAACAGAAATTACTATTTTTGGCTTTTTAGTTTAAAATTTAAACTAATTAAAAACTATAAAAATAATAAAACTATAAAAGTCCTAAAAATTTTATAAAAATTACACTAAATAAAGAAAGTGTGCATAAATTTTATAAGAATAAAAGCCCTAATTTTTATCTTTTTATAAAAGTCTAATTAAACTAATTAAAACTAAACCCTAATTATTAATTAAAATATTAAAACTAATTAAAACTTAACAAAAGACTTAACTAATGACTGATTATGCCAATACTAAAGGGACTAACGGAGCAAAGATACCAACTGATGAAGAACTAACTGAGAAACAATTAAAAACTAAAAATTACAAAACTAATCCCTGAGGACCTAACCCGACTTAAAACAAAGTCCATTTTAGGCTTAAAGATAAGTTGAAATTAAAAGTGCTTTTCAGCAAAAACTTAAAGAAGCAAATTTATAAAATAAGCTAGGGGGAACAACTTTAACAAAAGCACTATGGTCTGAAACTCAAAGATAAGCTCTAAAAGAGCTTCTCAATAAGCTGTTACAGAACAGGGTTTGGACTATTTTTAACTAAATCCTTCTATAAATGCTTCAAATTAAGCTCAATTCTAAAAAGGTAAAATGATATAGATAGCTAATAATTTGCTTAATCTAAAAATGCTAAGAAATCTAACCTAGAAGTACTTTTAAGCAACTAAAATTGAGCATGAACTAAGCAAACTCAGAAACCCAAAGCAATAAGCAAAAATCCAAATAAGCTAAAGTCCTTAAAAAGCTACACTGGACTCTAAAACTTTAAGGACTTATTAAACTACTTATATTCTATCTATTTAAGCTGTAAAAGCTAGGATCATAAGCTAAAATTAACAAAATAATGATCTACTTAATTAACCTACTGTTTTTGGTGTTTTCAGAATTTTACTGATTTTGACAGCTAAATTAAGCTAGGAAAATAAGCTAGAAAATGTAAACAAAGAATAAAATTATAATAACTAACTAGACTTAATATTACTTGGATCTAAGATTCCTAAATCCTATTCTTACTTACGTAAAAGTTAATCCAAAGGTAAAGCATTACTAACTATGTTGACAAGCAGTAACAAACTTTTAGTTAGTACTAACTGTGCACTTTTGTGATTGTGGCAGCAAATTAAGCTAAACTAATAAGCAATAAATCTAAATTTATTACCTAATCTATATTAAGCTACCTCTAAACTATATACTACCTTAAGTTGAAAAGCTAAGTCCTAAGATTACTTGGCTTAATCTTAAGCCAAAAGTGACAGCAGTACTAATTTGTAGTTAGTACTGGTTCACTATGCACAAGTGCAACTCAAAAGTGTAGGCTTCCTAAGGGAGATCCTGCACTTAAACACACTCTACTAGAGAGTTTAAACAAAGTGCAAGTAAGATCTAAGCCTTTGAGGGCTTAGATCAACTTTTGCACAAGTGAAATTATTAGAAAAACTCCCTTGGTGCAGTTAAGCCTAATATAAGCTCAAATCTTTGAAATTCTTAAATCTAATTTATGAAAACTCATTACCTAATGCTTATAACTAAGTCCAAAGCTGACTAAAAAGGTATTGCACAAAAATATTAACTTTTAGAGGTCAAACTGTCTTATGCCAAACACCCCTTTAAAAAGTGACAGATCAAATTAAGCTTATGAAATACTAATCTAATGCATCAAACTTAATAACCAGATATCAAATAGCTAAAAACTGACTTAACAATCATGATTAATCAACTAGATAAGCAATAATCCAAGATCTACTTATTTATGCTAAATATTTTTTGATTTTTTAGAGATTTTAAGACAAATTAATGAAAAACTATAATCTAAACTATTCTAATCAAAAACAGATAAGGTACTATGAATATTAAGCTAGTTCAAACTTAAATAAGTACTAATAAGCATAGAGAAATAGCAAATAAGCAATAATAAACATTTAAGCTATAACTAAGCACTATTAAACTGAAATTAGAGAGCAATGAAAGGAAAAACTTACTTGAACCTTTAGCTAAACAAAAGGTACCAATAATGGCAGCTACAAGCTCCCTAGCTTATTAATAAGCTAGGGTATAAGTCCTTGGGATCTCTTCCAAGTTAAGATCCCCTTCCAAAAGCTTATAATCCATTATCAAAAGGTAATAATGTATATGTATTAAGCTAATTTTGAGGTTTAAGTATTATTAAGACCTTTTGAGCTCAATTTAGCTTATAGACTAAAAGAGCTTATTGAGTAGCTTATAGGATCTAGCTTAGCATTTAGTAGAAAATGAGAGCTTATTTGGTAAAACAAGAGTACTTTAAAGAGATTTAAATCAACTGAATTTCATTAATAAAAACTTGTTACACTATTTGAAAGAGAATCACAATGATAAAAGAGAAAATTAAGCTAAAATTTATCCTAAAAGCTACGTCTAAAAAACTAGATATCCCGTGTGTGTGAAAATGAGGTCCTATTTATAGCTGAAAAAAGAAGATTCTAGCCCTCTGAGCGTCCATCAATCTCTGCCATCCAATCAACAAATCATTGGAGCTAAGATTTTAGCCGTTGGATCAATAAGTGACCTCACACGAATTGCCAACGTGGCAATCCATTTGAGGCTCACTTGTGCTTCTTTACTGAATGATTTAGTACAAAAACCCACTACTAATTGTGCTTCTTCCATTGATGACGTTGCTTCTTTGGCTTGAGAGCTAATGAAGACTATTGATTTGACCTCTTTGACCCTGCCATTGTGCTTGAAAGCTCTTGAATTGACTTTCTTGCCCATTAATTTTCATAAGCTCTTTGTTTTTTTGACTGTGGGTAAATTGGGACGACGATAAATAGTGTTTGGAATTACCCGCCCTTTTTATAACTGAAAACGGTGTAAAATTCAGTTGAACTTTACCCTTTTGGCAATTTCAGTCCCTTTCTTTGTTTATTCCATTTCTAGTTATAAATAACTTTGGAAATTTTCAAGTTTGGCCCTTGTGTTTTATAATAAGAGGAAATGGGCTTTGTTGACTTTTATTGACCAATGTTTGACTGGGTTTGACTGAGGCTTGACATTTCTGGCTTCGGCTTTGATCCTTTGGCTTCTTTTTGTACTCTTCAGATTCCCGTGTCCGTGCTTGCCCGTTTTTGACTGTTTTCTTGTGATTTTTGACTGATCCGTACCTGCACACACAAAACACAAATACAAGTATATTTTTGCCATTTTTGGTCTGTTTTGGGTTTAATTGGGTTATTTTAGGCATAAATGGATATGTGTATTCTACACTTATCAAAATTCCCCAAACTAAACGATTGTGTGTCCTCACGCAATATCACATGCCTTATAACCAAATACCTCGAAAATTCCCCAAACTAAACCTTTGAAAAGTAGCAAAGATTTTTGTTGAGAGAGAAAGAGATCACAAGTTATAAAACACCCGATTTCCCATTTTCAAAGATTTTTCTCTTTTTATGATTTTTCTTGATAATTAACTACCTAACTACAACTTATTTGTGTTGACATAATGTATTGTTTTCATTACCTCATTGGTAACTTTTAGGATCATAGAACAAAAAGCACAATTAAGTGTCTAAAAGATAACTTCATCATCCCCGATTTTTCACTTTTCCCATGCTAAGCTTATAAACAAGATCATTGTTAATTACAAGTCATGACACTAATACTACTCATAAATACTAATTGTGTACTTACTTTTCCTCCCGCAAATCCTACTTTTGTATCTCAAGATTTTACTTAAGTCATATACCCGAAGGCTCTTTAAGACTTTTGTTTCGATACTCATTAATTCCAAAAATAAAGCGTAATGGTAAGAATGCAATAATTAGCTCCTAGCCCTTTTCAAAAGATCAAATATCATCAGGAATAAAGTCCACATCGAGGCAACCAAAATTTGGCTTTTATTAGGCTACTTAAGCAAGGCACCATTTATGTCATATATCCTAGGGCTCTTTAAGACATAAATGGACCAATCTTATTTGTACCATATACCCTTAGGCTCTTTAAGGCACAAAGTAAGACAAAAATTAAGCAACATTATTATACCTCAGTCCTTTAGAAGGCTACAACATTGGCCACGCCTCCGACAAGATGTAGCAAACATATTTCGACTTTGGAAACTTTCTCGACCTTTTAGAAGGCTATAATATCGGTTGTGAGCCGGCAAGATGCGACAAACTTTTATCAGTCTCGAATTATTATTGAATTCTACTTATCCCATATACCCTAAGGCTCTTTAAGGAATAAGCAAAATATTTGCTAATGTGATACATATAGTATACCAAATTAAGTATTCCTGATGTGTACTCATCCTAATCACAAAGGAACTAAAGAAACCTTCTATTAGCTATTATTAACCAAAAAACCATACAACTTTATTTATTAAACAATTATATATAAAAGTGAGACAAGCTAATGGGAGAAAATGCCACAATTAACACTTATGAGCTTTGAAAGAAAACCAACTATTCTACGTTTAACATCATGACTTATAAATAACACTATCATTTCTCGTTCTTCACAAAAGAAATTTGCAAATACTTAGCCATATAAAATCTAACTCGGCATATTTAAAATCTACTTGAGATTAGCACAAGTCTTCTTTTACTAATGATTTCAAGTCTAGCATGTTTAAAGTCTACATGAGACTAGAACAAACTATCATCATTAATTGTTAAGGGAGAAAGCTAGAACTCAACACGTACGATCGGGTAAAAAATTACTTCTTATTCTTACCAGCGGAAAACCTACATTTGTGTCTTAACACATATTTTATTTTATTTTTTTAATTTTATTTATGACTAAAAATTTAAAATTTTTGGTATTTTTGTGGGAAAAAGGGTACGTGAGAACAAAACAATAAGCAAGCAACATCAAATCGATAGATTCCCTTCCCCAAACTAAAACGAAACATTGTCCTCAATGTTTAAAGTCGGGTCTCTACGTAAATCTAAGCCGTTTATGAATTATGCAAAGATAAACGTTAATCGATAATGATGAAAGGATATGGATCTACCCAAACTAATTTCACACAAATGATGAGAAACTCGAGTAGAACGGGATAAATCAACTGGACACGAGAGACTTCAAAAATTTGTTGGGAGAATCCTGCAAAAATCACAACAAACAAGCACAAATATTGAGAAATCAGAAAAAAAAATACAAGCCTCTCACAACACATAGGATAATAGAAAATAGAAAGAAAATAGAAAGGATAAGCATGGGGTGAACTCCCACGAAGCGGCTTATTTTTGGTCACCGAGTCGCAAGCTCGACTCGATCCCTGAATTAATTCGTCCTTAGGGAGAGCAATACTTAGAACGAGAAACTTTCATTGAAACTGATTATGAAACGTGATGATTTCGGGGTCAAAAACAAAATTCTCACTTCTAAAGGAGAAAATCAAAGGAGATTCCTTGGTGTAAGTGAAGAACGGAAAAATGATAAATGCGAAGGAATTAATATCTTCAACATTTAGAGGAAACGTCTTTTGGTTTTGGTAGAAATCTTCATTAAGCACAACATCCTTCAAACATTCATCTGGTGGTTCTGGCGGAGGTAGAAGAAATGACGGTTCTTTGAAAACCAAAAGAGTCCTGAAGGAAATGTTTTCTTTTAGATTCTCCTCCAATGTTACAAGATTTTTACCATGAATGGCATGATAAACTAGTATACCTGGTTTGAATACTTTGTCCTCGTTTCCGAGAGAATTCAAGATAACACTAGCCGACAACTCCGTAGTGAAAGGCGAGTCGAAATCTAACAAAGGATGTGGTAAAATACTTGTGTCGGTGGTAGAGTCAAATGAAATGGGTAAATCCTTTTTTAAGTCTTTCGGTTTGGAGAAATGATCATTAAAATTAATTGGATTATCAAAAGTGATTCTAATCGGCATGACAATGGTATGGATTGGAACATCACTTGAAACTGCATCTTCTTTTTCCTTGATTTCTTTAACTGCTTGAGGAAGAGGTTTTGGTTTCTTATTTATGAACGTTTCCAAGAGACAAATTATCTTTTTCCTAATCGCAATTCAAGTCATCATTTTCCACACAAATCAGACCAACGAGAAAAATATCGGCGTCTTCCATGAACAAACCTTCTCTCTGGTGAAAGTAGGGGAAGTAGGATTGCTACTTGAAACTTTAAAGGTGGGAGAGAAGGTAAGATCAATTCCCGGTGGAATCGAATCTTTCTCAAGATAAGCTTTTAATTTATTTTCTTCCGGTGAAGTAAGTGTGGAGGAAGAAGAAGACTTAATCTCGACATCCTTATCATTTTCTTCAAAGAGAGGATTCACTTTGCTAGATTTGAAACTATCATTGAATTTGAAAAGAGGGTTTGAGTAAACTTGAAAATTCTCTACATGCAAGTCCTTCTTAAGAGCCGAATCATCATTACCCGGTGGTAACGAATCTAGAGGAGCAAGTTCATTGGTGAACTTCTCTAAATTATCACTAGTCTTTTCCGGAAAAGAACTTGGAGGAAAAGTATTAGTGGTACTGCCACTAAATGGATCGTCTTTCGAAAAATCAATGATAGAAATGGCATGAACAAAATTCTTTTCCTTGTTTTTCTCAGATTTCTCGGCATAGTAAACAAGTTCATCTTTTCCTACTCTTAAAGTCAATTTCTCTTCATACAAATCAATTAGAGCTTTTGCGGTTCGAAGGAAAGGTCTTCCTAGAATAATAGGCACTCTTGGATCAGGCTCAAAATTAACCACCACAAAATCCGCAAGAAAAGTGAAACCATCGACTCTAACTACAACATCCTCTGCTATACCTATCGGGTGCGAAATGGAACAGTTGGCAAGCTCGAGTGTCATACGAGTAGGAGTCAAGGCTTCAAGCCCAAGCTTCTTGTAGATTGAGTGAGGTAAAAGGTTAATACTAGCTCCTGAATCGGCTAAAGCACTAGTTCTATCAAGCTCTTGTAAAGCACATGGAATAAGAAACTTTCCTGGATCTTCGAGCTTTTCGAGAACTTTGTTAATGATGATAGCAGAACATTCAGCATTCACAGTCGTAATAGCAATCTCCTCGAGCTTCTTTTTATTCCTTAGCAACGAGCTTAACCATTTGTTAAACTTTGGCATTTCGACGAGAGCATCCTTTAATCCAATCTCCAAACGAAGTTGTTTGAACATCTTCAAGAACCGGCTATATTGAGCACTCGGTTTATCGTGTTCTTTAACTCTCATCCTTTCGGGGTATGGAAGTCTAGATTGATTTGAATTAGGATTAGGAGAATTAAGATCTTGAATTTCAACATTAATGGTTTTCTTTGCTTTTGGTTTTGGAATTTCCATGAAAAATGAATCTTCTTTCCCCGGAGGTGGGACATGTGCGGCATTGGCCAAATTTGGATTTTGCACTTTTTTCGTTGACGTCTCCGGGTTTTATTCGGGTTCTTTTTTAGGAATAGAAATATCGGGTGTAGGAACAAATGGAGTCGAAGGTCCTTCCAAAGTCTTACCGCTCCTTGTGGTGATAGCATTAACTTGCTGACGAGGGTTAGTTATGGTTTGACTTGGTAAAGTACCCGGACTTGAAGTAGAGGCTGAATTTTTGAAATTCTCACAAAGACTTGTCAACCAACTCGTAACATTAGCCATTTGATTCTGCAAACCTTGATTTTGATTTTGCACATTTTTCAACACCGCATCGTTTGCTTTGACGTAGCTTTTAAAATCCGTTTTTGAAACACTATTTGTTTGAGGTTGGTAAGGTAAAACTTGATTGATTGGTGGTTGGTTGGTTGGTGTTTGATATGGAGGAGCTTGATAAACTTGGTTGTTTTGACGGTTTTGATTAAAGTTTCCTCTGTTTTGATTCGAGTTAAAATTGTTTCCTTGGTAATGGTTTTGGTTGTTTTGGACATTCGGTTGGTTGAAACCCGGTGGTTTCATTTGACTTGCCAAATTAGAAGGTTGGTTTCGTTGGAGAAAATTACCAACGGCTGCGGTTTGTTGAAATTGTTGGATGTT
>BQNB010022234.1:0-63239 GCA_026074375.1 Tanacetum coccineum | reverse complement strand
GTAAGATTTTCTTAGTGGGAAATGTAGAGGATTAAACAAGGATTAAAATGGTATAACTTGATTGTATTGCATGTAAAAAATTAATGGATTGAGTGTGTGTGCCATTGTCAGTTTGAACAAAGAGAGGAGGGAGGAAGAGGATGAATTTTTTTGTAAAAGAGTTTATGTGTATAAGTGGTGCCTATTTATAGAAATGATCTTTGGAAACTTGGCTAAACTAGCCCCTCCATCCTTATTCTCTTATAAAACTAGTACAATGTAACATTTCTTTTATTTAAAATTGGCCAAAAGATTCAGGTCACACCACGTGTATAAATATTTTAAATCCGTCACAAATTTTACTTTAAAACTTTTAATAAAACATTAAACCTCGTAAAACATGACCTTTAAACACGGTTTTTAGAAAAACTCAGAGAAACATCATAAAATACAAAAATAACATAATCACGCTCTCGGAGCAATAATATAAATTTTTCTGACTTTCTTAGATACTAAAAACTAAATCACGGATTGAAATCACCTTATCAAAGGAAATTTCTATCAAACCTCATATAGTATAGACGACTATAACTAATTACATAACTAAAATAACTATCTTAACTAGGGATAGACGTTGAACTAAAACCCGGGTTGTTACAATATGTATAAAATATTTAAGAAGGATTAAAATACACATTGAAGTAGATTTGATAACTTGGACCACTCATCCAAGATCCTAAGTATTTTCCTTGTAATGCAATGAAAATAAAGTTATCAATTCTGAAAATCCAAAATGACGATTAAAAATCTCAATACAACAAACTACAATAGAAGTATCATGCATGCATAATTGTAGGAACTAGCTTGTGTAACTTAATCATCCCTTCTCAACAATCCTAATTAAATCTCACCTAAAAATCTCAAATCATCAAGGCATTATTATCTTTCCAATAGAGTACTTTCCTTACAAAAGGCATAACTACCTTAAACTTTAAGGAATCAAAGGTACTAAGTCTAATCACCCAAGAACTACTTGTTAATCTAGAATATTATACCTAACTCAAATCTCGCCACTATAAAGGATGTAATTGTAATCCCCCCCCCCACTATCATCATCACTCTTATTAATCAACTCTCTCTTAGTTAAATGGCTCCTAGATGTCTCATGGAGTATGAAGACTCAAACTATGAATCCCATAAAACCCCTAATCTCCTTGAAGGTTTCTATTATTACAATAACTTCTTAGTCATCACTAGCATAACACAACCCTTCTCTCTTTCAAAATGCTTTTGCATGTTCTCACTACCATTCTCTATCTAACAATGTCACCTTCAAGAATTTTAATGCCAAATACTACGTTAATAGGATAATCTACCAACCAGCCCTTAATTTCAAACGTTTATGGTCATGACTATGTATGGAACTTAAGTGATCTAGGATAGGCTATGAACATCTCACATCATGGTCTAATGTTCTATTATAGATCATATGAAACAAAATATTTCACAAAAACTAAATTTTTATCGGCCGTATCTAAGTTGTCAATGATCCTTTGATTGATGGTGCTGTTAATTAAAACACCATATTTTAAAACCTTACAGTATACCATTGTGAAGGAGTGCCATCCCCATCATGGGATAAATCACAACTTAATTCTCGATTAAGAATTTAGGCATATATATTATATCACAAATGTTTGAAGTATTGAAGCTAAGGAAAATTGACAACATTAGCATGTACATTGCACTAATAGCATTGATCTAAGATTTCATTCAACTTATGCTTACATATGTAGCCAACGTAAAGAAGGACCTCAATGATGGTGGCAATCCCTACGCTAAGGGTCATACCCGATGATATGTTTGAGATACAATTAAGATCAACATCCTAAATGATACATCTCGAATGGTGAAATTTGATGTATACCTCCCATGTGTTCCAATTTCTCATAGGACTCTCTCTAATAGACTACTACATTAGTTTCTAGACCTATATGGTTCCTGGTTTATGTTATGTAACATTTAAATGGTAAACTCTTGAGAAACTTATGTGTGACACAATAAATATATGTGCTACTTTTGTTGTTTAATATGTCCAAGCATGCTAGATAAAAAGTAATTAGAGTCATGAATAACTATGCATATAAAATGTTAAAGTATATATATGAATACATGCAACAATGTACAATGTCACAATAATCCATGGTTGTACTCATCTATGTTTCCAAGTTTCCAAATGGTAAGCTTACCCATATTAGACTTGAACCTATGTACATATTTGTTGCTTGTGTTGTCTTGTATTTTGTTGTTGTTATTGTAAGCCCAAGAACACTTCAAAGGTAATACTCTTGACCCACGGATCCCCGGCTTAAAACAAAGGGAAACAACGATCTAGGGGGAGCACATGTAATGATATCTATTCTTTCTTCTACCAAGATATCAACCTTCTAATGAAAGACTAAGATCCCGTCTTTTTGATTTGACAAAAGAGGGAGAAGAAAAGCAAAGTAAGATGAAGCAAGATGCTTATTGATCGGGGGAAAAAGCTAGTATAACTAGCAATACGGAAGCAAAGAGCAATAGCGTACATGAGAGTAGAAAAGCTATGTAAACTCAAAAGTATATGTAAGACTCAAAAATAAAGAAAATATTAAAGCTTCACCCAAATTACAAAGCCGAGATCAAACTTCAGCTACATCTAAAGGCATCTTTAATCTTTGATGACATCAAATTAACATATATATTAATAGCGCATCATTTAATCTCATGTAATTAACCCAATTTGATTAATTATTTTTAAAGAACTAAACTTAATCATTTTGTAATTGAAATTGCAGTAAATATAAAGTAAGAGGTGGGTTGTGCTTGGTGAACTTGACTAAAAGGCACACATTCTGGAGCTTAAACAAAGACATTTTGAAGATTATTGTTTTGACAACTAATACGTCATATCCATCAAGAAAGATACGGCGTATCCGTGCCTGCACTCACCAAAGATCACAAAGGAAACAAGATCAATACGCCATATCCAGAGAAGACCAATACACCGTATTGGAGATATAGTATGTGAATATTTTGGAAGATATCAAACATGGTCCCTACTCTAAGAAACCCCAATACACCGTATCGACACCGACTCCAGACCCTATAAATACAAAACACAAAAATGAGTTTTAAGTGTGCTAAATCATATTCTTGATACCTAAACCACAAAAGTCGATTTTCAGAGGAGAAAAAGAGCAAAAGAGGTCTTGCAACGCATTCCAATCCATAGAAGACAACTTGTACTTTCTTATACTTTTGTAATCATTCAGTTTTTAGTATCATTTGTTAACTTAGTTAGTTTACCTTGGCTAAGCCTTTACTCTTGTATTAATTATGATGTTGAAATGCAAAACCTTCAGGTATTAGCAATTATTATGAAGATCTAAATGTTTAGTTTTGTTTATATCTCGATTTTGTTAATTTATCGTTGTATGCTTGTTTATGTTTATCAATTTATACTTGTTTACGTGCTTTTGTATAAACCCTATCATTCATGACAGTGAGTTGCTAATACCAACTCCATGGTCTGATGAGTCCAATAATGAAAAAAGGGCAAAAAGGTGGAGAGAAGAATTCGAATGGAAAAGATCCTTGTTTGAGATTGACTTTACTTTCGGTATTAATGCCTTTGATTTAGACAAAGGGACTGACGTAATGAAAGACACGGTTAGCCAGAAAAACGTGTGTGAAGAAGAGGTGCCTTTGAACAACAACATAGGAAAACAAATTGGTGATTTTGTAGATATGCCTAGTAAAGCAGTGGAACAAAGGATGGATGCAAATGTGCCTGATGAGATTGATGGTGTTAAGGGTGAACAGGTTCCAAACTATGTTGTTAAGAAAAGTAACCTTGAATTTTTGGTTTGTAAAGAGGTTGCAAACCCTGGTGTTAATGAACTAGTGGACAAAGGAAGACCACTAAAGAGGAAAAAGGTCTATGCTGAATAGATGGGTCATGCATTTACTGAAGACGAATATTAATGCAAATAATGGGTCGTTTATATGCTATCTTCTATTACTAATGTTTTTCAACTTAAATTACCCTTGTATGTATGTCTTGTAGTTTTTTGTTCTATGTATTTTTTATGTTTTTGATCATTAAGTTATGCAACTTGTTCCCTTTATTTTGTCTCCAAGGTAACAACCTTGGTCAAACAAAGTATACGACACCAACAACACATTCTAGTGAAATGATCCATTCATTAATAACTAAAAATTTGAATCATACATTCATCAAAAAACACATTTTAACAGAAAACAGCCCATAACCAAAAAAGATAACCCCCCAAGCCAACCTTGATTACAGAGACTTATAAAAGTGAAACCCCTTCATGGCCTGATGGTGAAACTGTAAAGCTGTCGACCTCATCTCCATTGCCCTTATCATATCATCCTTCTGATGGCATTTAAGTTCCTACCTTGTCTTATACGCCATAACATTTGTCGGCAAGCGTTGTTCAAGCTCTCCTATAAACGAGCGCCTTTCATCTATAATGTCAAGCAACTACATCATTAAATTGTTGATTTCAGTTGCGAGCTGAACCCCCCTCTGCGTCTTCAAGTCAAAATAGAAAAACAGTTGATCTTTAAGAAGGTTTGAATTTGCTAAGAGCCCCAGTTGTTCCAAATTCACGAACCCATTGTCAGCGGCCATTGAAAAAGTTTAGTTTTAGGTTAGTGAAAGGTGTTTAGTAAGTTAAGGAATGTATGTGTGTATTTTGGATATGAAGGACCAAATGCGTGGTGTTTTTAAATACAAGTGAAGGTACATGGTGATTAATAGACTATAAAAACGAAGAGTCGAGAACGCACGCTAAAATGTTTTTCAAGGACCAAGCGTGCAAGAAACGTGTGGAACATTTATTGTGTATTTTGGTGAGAAATGGAAAACCAATAGATCATTGAGGGACCAAAGGTGCAAGTTGCAATAAATAAAAACGACTGAGTAACACAACAGGTATAAAGTCTCCACGTTTTTTGCTAGACAAAAACACAAAGGCAACATTAGAAAACCGTTTCAAGCATGTGTTCTTCATCTTATGCCTTCGGTCCTACAGAGTGTAAATGTGGGCTTCCGTTGATGACACTCACCTCTTGGACATGTGACAACCCTGCTAGACGATTTGGTGTTTGCCCTAACAAATATGTAAGTCGTTGCATTTTCTAGATCTTATTTTATTACCTGATCATAAATTCTCTTATTTTCAGAAAAAAGGAATCAAGCACTATAAAAGATGGTATTAGAATGATCCGGAGTTAGAGAATAAATGGTACATAACTCAATTATATGAGATGCATCTGCTTCTTAATCCCTCGTAAAGAAAAGAACTAGAAAATGAATTAACAAGCCGAGAAGAACTTGCTGTCCTTCAAGCTGAGTTTGTTGATATGGAAGGTCGAATACAGGAACTCATGGAAGAATTTTAAAAAAGTCAAAAAAATGCTTTCTTTTGGAAGTCAACTGCAATAGTGTTTGGGGTTGTGGTTTTGTTTATGTTTGTTATGAATTAATTAGTTTGGATTTATTTTGTCTAATCAATTGTATGAATTATCCATGATCAGTTGTTTTTCTTGGTGTCAAACGGTAACAACGTTGGTCAAACAAAGTAGTGGTCAAACACCGTATTGGTCAAATAGATTAGTGGTCAAACAGCTTATTGAAGAATTACAATGTCTTTGCAATCAATCATACATTCATGAAAAAACTCAAAGAAACAAACATTTAATGATATATAAACCAAAATCCAAAAAGAACAACCCCACAAGGACAACCATCTCCCGTTTACAGAGTTCTACAAAAATCAACCTCCTTATGAAGGGACCTAAAGGCGCAATTCCTTCTTCAGGTCAATCACCTCAACGAAAACAGCCTTCTGAATACGCTTGAGGTGCTCCGTTGTCTTACAGGCCACCAAATTTCCTGGCAAACGTTCAAGCTCTTTTATTATCGCACGCCTATAATTTACACTTATAAGCAACTGCCTCTGCCTCGTTAAGTTGGAAAGTTCATTTGCTTGCTGAGCTTCCCTTTGCGTATGCATGAGTTCCTCCAGATGAACAAATCCACGAGCAACAACAATAGAAAAAGGGGGGTTTGAGAAAAGGGAAAGGGTGTAGGAAGTTAAGGTATGCATGTGTGTGTATGTTTTGGATTTGAAGGGAGATATGTGAAGTGGATTTATATACAAGTGAATAACGCAATTACTGGAATGACAAATGTTAAATGCGGCTAAACTGTGACATCACATCATGCACTTATTACAAGGACCAAGCGTATAAGTAACATGTAGAACATTCATTCTGAATTTGGTGGGAAATGTAAAGCCAATAGAACGTATTGAGGGACCAACTGTGTAAGTAAAAAAACACTAACAAAACCACTTCAAACTATTATCAACGGGCAACGGTCATAAAGTCAGGATTTCTTTTTTTTTTGTTAAAAAAACAGATTCAAACTCAAAATTAGAAAACAGTTTCAAGAATATCTTCATCTTCTTTAATGGAAGTGAAACAATTGACTTTTACTAAATCTTCTTGAATGGAAGTGAAACAATTAAATTTAATGGTTATACATATTATTTGACTTTTGCTAAATAATACGAGTGACCTAATTGACTTTTACTAAATCATACCAGTATACTTTATAAGTGAAAAAAATTAACACATTCATCCACAAAATATGACTAACAACTGAATATATTTATTCCATCAACCAACACAAAACCACATTCAGCCACATAACCCATTACCTACTAAGAACATGTAGCAAAAAAGCAACTTCCCTAAACATTCACATTGTAAGGTAAACATAAAACCCAAAAACAACCCAGCTGATGATGAGAAATTTCAGCAACTTGCTTTGCTTTTCTTCAACCGTAGCAAGGATTTCTTCAAGCTCATTACGTGACCTCAACAACCCTGGGATAATCTGAACAGACCTTTGACACATTGGTGGATTATACCACCTGAGGAAGTTGACACAGTTTGGACTCTGAAAAGAGTCCAAAAAGGATGTGTAAATAAACAAACAAAATGATTTGTTACATATATTTTGATAGGATCATACTTACAAGTGTAGGACAACCATAGAAACGACGACCTGGATTCCGATTAGTCCATGATGTCCTCATCACAGTTTCCAAACCACACGCACAACGAACCATTTTATAATTTTGTGTCTTATACTTTGCAAACCATCATTTATAACACACAAAAGCGATTCAGAGACCACTGGTACAAGCGCTAAAGGACAAACAATAGCAACTATAAAACACCAATTGGAAAAAATAAAAAGAAAGAAAAAAATAGTAAGGACTAACGATGAAATAATGATGAGAATTTGAAATTACTAACTTTCTCATCGTTGAAAAGTCAAACTAACACCCGTTACGTATAACGGGGATTGAGGGACCAAATGGGTAACAACAGTGACAAAAAAGGACTAACGACATCGACCCCCGTTATTTAGGGACCGAATCCGCAATCAGACCTAACCATAGGGACGAACGGTGTAATTTACCCTTTTATACATTTTTCAATCTTTCGACACTTTTCCGACAAAAAAATGCCTAAAATCTCATCATTATACTGTTTACTAAATAGCTTTTTTTCCTAAAATAACGTTCAAAATCACTACAATAAATACATAACACTTTCGAAGTCCGTCTAAAAACCTTTTTAAAATGACTAAATATTTGCTTTATTGGGCTTAAGGCCCAATAAGGGTCCATTAAGGTATTTATACGTCCAAAATACGATCCAAGCCCAAAACCAAGGCTCATTTATATACATAAGCTCATACTAATAAGTAGAAAATAACTCGGACCATAATAAGCCAACAAATAAGCCACGGATTATTTGTGCCTAAAGGGGTCGTGAGCCCAAGAGCTCCAAAAATCAAGTCCATAAGCATAAAATAAGCTAGTACGCTACGTATAGTATTTGGTTAACAACATAAGCTATAAAAATAGTCCACGAGTATACGCCATACCACGTAAATAATCAAAATCACATCCCTTGTGCTTCCAAAATAAGCCGAGAGCATATAAGCTCAAAATAAGCCATGAAAAGCCCACAAAATAAGCTATACAAGCTATTATACAAAATAAGCTATCTAGCAATATATGTTTTTCAACCATCACGACCACAACATCAAAACTACAAAACCCTTTTATTTCTTTTTATATATGAAGCAACCAAACACATCCTTTTATCCGTTTCATTTCCAAAAATCAATTTTTATGACGATCAACTTGTACAACTAACATCTATGCATCAATATAAACCCAAAAGGACAAACAAAATTTAAATTTATAAACTTACAAGAAAAGTCTTCAAAATATAGATTTCGACACGAACCGAACAACCCAAACGTTGTTTAAATGAATATCCGACTATTAGAATCAACCCGGAAATACTCTATATCACCACGATCTTGATCAAAGTTGCAAAATATAAGGGTTTGTTTGGTGGCTTATTTCAGACACACACACAGGGAGAGTGTGTGTGTGTTTTTGATTTTGAAAATGAAAATGGATAATGAGAGGGTGGTGGAATGAATATTAATGTACAACCTTAAGACAACATTAGCTAAAATTAAGCCCTCTTGTCCCCAAGGCTTACACGCCAAGTTTAAGCATCCTAGGAGGGTTCGGGTCTTTCTTTTTGTGTCGGGATCACTTAAAAAGTCAGATCGATCCGTATTAGAATATACCCGAAGTTAATTAGCATTTTTATTCACTTTAAAAATATTTTTTCATTAACCTAGAGTATTTACACGATATATTTACACCACATACTTCCCAAAATCTCTTTTGGACATTAACGGGCGTGTCGGGACTCATTTTTCGGTATTTCTCAAATTTCACCGGTCAACCACCCGAAACTTAACTAACATAATAATAACCTCTAAAAATTTACTATTAATTCACAATAGACCCTAAATCAACCACAATTTCATAAAATCACCACCGCCAACAAAACAGTACAATTTCTAAAAAAGACTAAAAAACGTCAAATAGTCGAAGACTAAACTAATATTCAAAACACAAATAAAGGGCAAAGGTTTACAATTCTACCCACTAAAAGAATTTTGACCCTGAACATTCAACTACTATCATCATCTTAAACAAATGCGGTATTTAAGCTTTATTTGATACATCCACATTCTTATGTAAATACAAGACCATGTTCCGAATTCCACCGAACCTAACGATGGCAATCCTACTATTCATAAAAGGGTGGTATGGGTTTGTAGGTGTGTTGGTGGAGTGTGTGTGGGCTTTCACATTCTTGAACACTCATTCCCAAATGTTTTCACAGGCTCTTCCACAAAATTCAACTTGGCATCAACTTGGATCTCATCCAAGGGCACTTGCAGTGTTGGATCAGCCAAACACTTCTTAAGGTTTGACACTAGAACGTGTCATGAACACCATCTAACTCCTTAGGAAAATCTACATGTAGGCCACTTAGCCTATTTTTTATCCATAAATCTAAAGGTCTCAATCAAAACTAGTGCTATTTTCCTTTCTTTCCAAAGATTACTCACTTTCAAGGCGACACTTTGAGCTAAACATAGTCACCTACACTAAACTCTTGAGGCTTCCTCCTTTTATCAGCATAAGTCTTTTTGACGATCACAGTGCAGCCCTTAAGTCTATCTTTAATCATGGCGAGAATTATCTTAGTGGTCTCCTATACCAACTCAGGTCCTAATCAACTGACTATCCTCCACTCCAAGCCCCATAATTGTCGACCAGACACTTTCTACCATACAATGCCTCAAACGGAGCACATCTCACACTAGAATGATAACTATTTGTTATACTAAAAAAAACTCAAGCCAACGGAAGATGAAACATTCCAACTTCCCACGAAGTCCAGGAGGACGTACGCTCTAAGCATGTCTTCCAAAGTCTGAATAGTACGCTCACTCTGACCATCGGTCTGAGGGTGGTAAGCCGTACTCATGTCTAACCGAGTTCCTAATGCTTCTTGCATTGACTGCCAAAACCTTGATGTGAAACAACTATCACGATCCGATATGATCGAGATCGGCACACCATGTCTAGCAACTATCTCATTCAAATACAGTCTAGCCAATCTATCCATCTTATAATCCTCACGCATAGGTAGAAAATGAGCATACTTAGTCAACCGGTCCACAATGACCCAGATTGTGTCATGCCCATTACTAGTCCTAGGCAACTTAGTCACAAAATTCATAGCCATTCTTTCTCATTTCTATTCAGGAATCTCAAGTTGCTGTAGCAAGCCGATGGCCTTTGATGTTCAGCCTTAACCTTCAAACAAGTCAAACACTTACTTACATACACAGCTATGTCCTTCTTCATACCCGACCACCAATACCTATCTCTAAGGGTCATAATACATCTTATCAGCTCCTGGGTGTATAGAGTACTTTGACTTATGGGCTTCGACCATTATCAGGGTTCTCATATCACCCTTCAAAGGCACCCATATTCGATCTAGGTAGTACAAAGTCCCATCAGTTCTCTGTTCTATCATCTCATCCAAACCTTTATGTATTCCTGTAGAATCATCCACAGCCTCCTTCTGAGCCGCCAGTATCCTATCATTGATACTCGACTGAATGGTCATATTCATAGCTCTAACTCTCTTAGGCTTTACTCTTTCCTTCCTACTTAGGGCATCAGCCACCACATTCGCCTTACCAGGATGGTAGCGAATCTCACAGTCATAATCACTAAACAACTCCATCCAGCGACGTTGTTGCATATTCAACTCTTTCTGACTAAAGATATGCTGAAGACTCTTATGATCCGTCTAGATGACACTCTTTGTCCCATACAGATAATGTCTCCAGATCTTAAGGGCAAACACAACTGCTCCCAGTTCCAAATCATGGGTCGTATAATTCTTTTCATGAATTTTCAACTGCCTAGACACATATGCTATCACTTTACCTCTCTACATCAACACGCATCCTAGTCCTAACCTGGACGCATCAAAATATATCACAAAGTCTTTTGGTCCATCGGGGAGAGCTAGAACAGGCACATTACACATCTTGTCCTTTAAAGTTTGAAATGCCAATTCTTGTTCCTCACCCTAATCGAAAGTCTTACACTTCTGAGTCAAGAGAGTAAAAGACTTAGCCATCTTAGAAAAGTTCTCAATGAACCCACGGTAATATCCAGCCAATCCTAAGAACGAATAAACCTCAGACGGTGTTCTAGGGGCTTTCCAATTCTTAACAGCTTCAATCTTACTAGGATCTACATGAATCCCATTACCATTTATCACATGCCCAAGAAATTGCACTTCTCTTAGCCAGAATTCACACTTAGAAAACTTAGCATACAGTTTCTCCTTCCTGAGCAGTTCCAAGACTAACCTTAAGTGGTCTACATGCTCCTCCTAAGTCTTAGAGTAGATTAAGACATCGTCTATAAACACTATCACAAACTAATCAAGATAAGGCCTACAAACTCTGTTCATCAAATCTATGAATATCGCTGGTGCATTAGTCAGACCAAAGGGCATTATTATGAACTCAAAATGTCTATAACGAGTTCTAACCGTAGTCTTTGGAATGTCATCCTCATGCACTCTCAGTTGATGGTATCCAAATCTAAGATCTATCTTTGAGGAAAACTGCGACCCTTACAGTTGGTTAAATAGATCATCAATCCTAGGAAGCGGATAACGATTCTTAACAGTCAACTTGTTCAATTCTCTATAGTCAATACACATCCTAAAAGAACCATCCTTCTTTTTCACAAACAAAACTGGTGCTCCCCAAGGCGATGAGCTTGGTCGAAAGAAATCTTTGTCTTGGAGTTCCTTGAGTTGACCAGACAACTCCTCCAATTCAGAAGGTGCCAAACGATAGGGAGACTTTGCAATCGGTACAGCTCCAGGGATTAACTCAATCTGGAACTCAATTTTCCAGAGAGGTGGCAATCCTGATAAATCATCCAGAAATACCTCAGGAAAATATCTAACCACAACAATCTCTTCTTGTTTCTTATCGCTAGCCTTAGCACTCATCAAAAGTCTCGTTTTCTCTTCCGGTCTTTTTCCTAATACTCTAAGCACCTTGCCATATAGTAGTGGTATTCTCACTACTTTCTCATGATAAATTATTTTAGCCTTATGATTAGACAACCAATCCATACCTATAATCACATTAAAACTCCCATGCCCAAATGGTATCAAATCGATGTCAAAGACATGACCCTCAATTTCTAGTTTACAACCCTTAATAACCTTATCAATCTCAACTAGCTGCCCGCTAGCTATCTCAATCTCATATCTGAAACCTAATTCACTGGGCACTATGCCTAACAGAGTCAAATAAGGTAGTGGCAAAATGATTATTTAAAGTAAACGTACCCGTCACAATGTTCGGATCCTGGCGAGCTTCCTTTGCTCCCAACATAAATGCTCTACCCCTAGCTTGGTTCCCTTGGTTTCCACGACCCTGACCCCCGTTATTAACAACAACTTGGTTTGGACGGTTTCCTCTCGGTCCTTGTGCTCAATTCAAACTAGGACATGCCGGTTTGAGATGGTCGGTACTACCACATTCATAGCATGCTTCACGAGCAGGTGTTGGGTTCCTACATTTACCGGCTTCACATTCCTAGGCACAACTCTACAATCCCTTGCAAAAATGACCTGGGCAGTTATGGTTGAAGCATGTGCGACAAGGCCCTCTGGGTGCATGGTAAGAATTGCAAGTGGTACACTTGGGCCAAGCACCCGTATTCTCTCTTCCTACAGTGTTTGTGGTTGTAGCAAACACATTTCCAGTCCTAGTACTCTTATTATCACCCCTACCATTTTATCCTTGCTAGGCACCCCCACATTCCCTATTTTCTCAACCTTCTTAATTGATCCATTCCTAACAGCCTCATCGGTCAGTGCACCAGAAATCTGCACAACCTTCTGTATAGTTTTTGGCTCCGTTGCTGCCACCATCCCACGGATCTTTGGAGCAAGGCCATACACGTATCTCATAATCTTCCTGCTTTCTGGGGTCACTAAATGTGGAACTAACCTAGCCAACTCATGAAACCTATCAGTATACGCAGCATGGCCAGCCTCGACCATGCCGTGATTCCATAACTCAGTTTCTAACTTTTGCATCTCATAACTAGGACAAAACTCTTCTATCATCATAAACTTAAAGTCATTCCATGACATACTGATATGTGAGAAATCACATATCCGTTTTATATCAAAAATGGCCCTAAAAATACAAAATTGTGCTTAAAATGCTTGAATATTGCTTGTTTTGTTTTTGTGAATGTGTATGTACGGATAATGCAAATATCACAAGAAAGTGGTCAAAACCGGACAAACACGGATACGAGACGGAAAAGAGTGTACAAGAGCCGAGGATTTGATAGCAAGAAAGGTCAAAAGTCAACTCCAGTTAACCTTTAGTCAACCAAAGTCAACTCACTAAATGACAAAACCCAAAAATACCAAATCAGTCCCTCAAAGAAAACCAAATTGCAAAAATGGTCCCCTAAACCCTAACGGTGTTAACTCTTTAATATATAAAGAGTTAACACCCGTTAACCCTTATAAATCTCTTGGCCCAAAACAAACACCCACGGCCCAATCCCTTTGTATAAGCCCAAAGTCAAACCATTTTTACCCGGGTCAAACACACCCCTTTTATACAAGTTTTTACGCGAGAAAAGTTGTTGCTACTATTCACCTTCTTCCTCAATTTACCCCAAGTCAAAATCAAAGGGGTAATTGAAATTAAGGACGTGGCTATGCAATTTAAGTACCAAGTTACACGCTGGCACAAAGAAACGTCATACAAGTCCTCCCATTGGTGGAAACCCCAGAAGAATAACACGCGAGATATGGAAGAAGCACACGTATAAAGGGGATTTTACATTAAAATGCTCACAAAAGAAGCACAAAGGCATCTGACACAAGGATTGCCACGTTGGCAATCCGTGTGATCAAAATCTAATCCTACGGCTCATAATAGGGATCTAATGATTGGAAGAATGAAAGGACAAGATCAAAGGGATTGAGGAGCGTGGCTATGACCTAGAAGCTTCTCTCAGGCCTATAAATAATGCTCCTCACTCTCACACACAATATCTTCTTTTTCCGGTGCCAAACCATAAGGAGATTTTGCAATTGGTACAACTCCAGGGATTAACTCAATCCGGAACTCAATTTCCCAGAGAGGTGGCAATCCTGATAAATCATCCGGAAGTACCTCGAGAAAATCTCTAACCACAACAAACTCTTCTTGTTTCTTATTGCTAGTCTTAGCACTCATCAAAAGTCTCGCTTTCTCTTCCGGTTTTTCTTTTAATACTCTAAGCACCTTGCCATCTAGTAGTGGTATCCTCACTACTTTCTCATGACAAATTATTTCAGCCTTATGATTAGACAACCAATCCATACCTATAATCACATCAAAACTCCCATGCCTAAAAGGTATCAAATCGATGTCAAAAACATGACCCTCAATTTCTAGTTTGCAACCCTTAATAACCTTATCAATCTCTACTAGCTGCCTGCTAGCTATCTCAATCTCATATCTGAAACCTAATTCATGGGGCTCTATGCCTAACAGAGGTATAAAAGTATTGGAAACAAAGCTATAGTCGGAACCAGAATCAAATAAGATAGTGGCAAAATGATTGTTCAAGTTTAACCTGATCATTCAGTTTTTCAGTATATTTTAACATGTTTGTAGTGTTTTCTAAATCAGCAGTTAATATTCTAATTCTTTCTTCTAATGCTAGCTGATTGCTTTGGTACCATGCCTTCTGTTGTTCTAAGGTTTGTAATGTATTTTTATATGCTTGAACCTGGATATAACAATCTTTATATTGAACTTCTAAATTATCAAAATCCTTTTTAAGTTCTGCATATTTATGTTCACAACCAAAAGGGCAAGTATGTACCTGAGAAGATAAACCCATAAGAGCAAATTCAGCAGCAGCATCAGAAACATCACCAGAAGCATCACCAGCAGCATCATCATCATCTCCAGCAATCATCCCATATACTTGTGCAGCACCTTTTTCCTCATCTTCACCTTCATGGTCTGACCAGTTTAACATTGAATCAACAGACAACAAGGCCTTGGGTTCTTCAGACTTATCCAGCTCCTTAAGTTTGAATGCAGAGTACCTTGCTTTAGAATCCAACTGCTTCCCTGTACATTCCCTAGCAAAGTGACCCAACTCTGAACACTTATAGCATTTGACCTTCTTCTTGTCAAACCTAGCAGCATCCCTGTTATTAAACTTCATCTTTCTTCCATCTTTCTTTTCAAATCTATTAATTCTAACAGAAAGCATTGCCATTTGCCATTTGATGTCTAATTCCTCCAAATCCAATTTTCCAATCTGATCAAAATCCTCATAAGTGATCTGCTGTTGTGGATCACTTTCAGCAACAAAGGAATGGAGAACACTTTCAATCACATTGCTAGAAGTATCAGCACTTGATGAAGCAGTGGTAAAAGTGATTGAAGGTGATTGATTTTGTGAATCAGCATATGACATCTTTGAATTAGTGCTAGCAGCACTAATAAAGGCTGAATGGGTAGGAGCAGAAGTACCTCTTGAATCATAACTTGAGCCACCCTTCACATCAATCTCAAGGGTCCTAAGCTTGTTGTACAGATCATCAAAGCTTAGATAATCAAGACCACCCTTTGTTTTAAGAGTGATGGCCACCTGTGACCAAGAAGGTGGAAGTGCTCTAGAAAACTTATGTTACAATCTTCTTTGTATGGTTAGCTTGTTCTGTTTAAGTGGTCTTATATTTTTTGAAATGTCATAGCCCTTATGTAGGACCCTTGAGTCCAGATACCCTAAATTCTGAAAACTCCTGCTTCAGCATAGATTTCCGCATTTTCTTGGACTCATCATTACCTCCAAACCTGGCTTTGACAGCCAACCAGATGTCCCTTGCATCATCTAGATGATGAAAATCAGCCATGTGATCCTCAGGAAGAGACTGAAGCAATATTGTTCTTGCTTTTGTCTCTCTTTGAAGACTGTAATGTGTTCCTCAACGGGAAACATGGAGGATGTTCATAATATTTCCTTTTAGATCTCTTCCTGTCTTTTTCCGGCTGTTTCTATTTAGAACAATGTTCCACAAGTTGTGATCACTGTTCATTATCCAGTACTCCATCTTCACGGACTACGTCTCATATTCATCCTTCTTTAAGTAAGGATGGATTTTGATTATTGTTTGAGACAGTGGTTGTGTGATATTGTTGGAATTGCTGCTGAGATTGTGTGTTTTGTGAGGTTTAAGAATTTAGAGATTCAAATGCTGGTTCAGAGGTTGACACAAAGAACACAGGTTCAGATGTTGATAGGAAAGAGAATGTTTATGATGGTGATGGCATAGAGAATGTTGGTAAAGAATTGGTGGAGAGTTCTTCTTGATGAAGTTTTTATGAGTGAGAATAGTTAAACTTTCTTAAACAGAGGCTCTCTAACCAGGTCTCTGATAAACACTAGTAGGTCCAGCTGAGATAGATCTTCAAGCCTGTTAGATTGTAGAGTACTTATGTATTCCTAAGCATCTCTAAGAGAGACTCTACAAATTAAACGTGATTGTTACGTAGTAATTTAAACAACATAAGTTAAAGATGAAGTAATTTATCAAACATGATCCCTCTAGGGATCTTTTCTTTTAACAATAAAAGTGTTTTTTTTCGATCGTCTCCTTCAATCTATTGGTTCGTATGTTTCTTAAACAATACCATTGTAACCCTATAACAACCTGTTACTTAAGACTCGCTAATGAGTTTAGTTTTATCACTTCCTAGTGGATATCTCATGCATATCCTTTATCACTAACTAACTATACTATCAACTCGGAGTAAGCATAATACTACCAAGACTCTGAATCTGCCACTCACTCTCTTTCGGGAAAATATTGTTCTACCAGCAGGAATAACTTTTGTTCTGCCAGCACTAACTGTAACATTATCCTGTACCAGTAGGAACTACATACCTACTAGCATGAACTTTTACTCTACCAGTAGGAACTACATACCTACTAGTAGTAACTATCTATTACAATATTCCTAACATTTCCTCTTTAAATGAAGGATCTACAAACTGCTTTCCATGAAGTTTTGACAAATCTGAAGGCATATTTCTTGAAAGTATCACAGATCAAAAGAATATCTCTTTGTGTTCAGCTTGAATATGGAGGAATGCTTGTAGTAAGAGGCAGTAGTCTAAAATTCATGCATGTAGATAGCAGGGACACTTGCAGTGATCAAGAAGGCTTGATAAAAAGGAGTGAGAGAAAGAACATCCAAAGAAACTTGAAATGTGGGTTCCTTGGGCTTGAATGTGGTGCTCAATCTGTAGTTACAACTTTCAATCTTTATACGTTGTTCGCATGGAACAAGAGCATCGTCAAGGGCTTGTTGTTGTTCTTTTGTGATACTCATGATTTCTGATAGAAAGAGTCGATAAGTTATATATAAAACAAGTTTTATATAAGGACACTTTATCATAGAGACCCTTTTTAGGATTTGGCACTTAAGGCATGTAAAACATTTAGAGATCTAATCATGGAAAGAGTGAACTTATATTGGGTTAGTTGAGTTAATCCAATTTTAACTTGATTAGATTCCTAAGATAATCAATTTTAAATTTACTACCTAACACAAGTTTTAAGTCACCTTCTGGTTAGAATCTAAGTGTTTATGATAATTAGCCTTTTGTATCCAATAAGCATGTTTGAATATGGTTGTTTAAGTGAAAACTGCAAATTAGGTCATAATTGAGAACTATGAATTCAGACATAGTTGGAAATTACGAATTCGGATACTAAGGATACTGCGAATTCGGACCCTAAACCAAACTGCGAATTCGGACCTTCAATCAAATTGCGAATTCGGACCCTAAACCAAGCTGCGAATTCGGACACTAAAGGCATAATGCGAATTCGGACACTAAAGGCGCATTGTGAACTCAGGTATAACTGACATTTGCGAATTCGGACACTATATAAAACTGCAAATTCGTTCATAACTATGAGCTGCGAATTCGGGGACAACTAAAACTGCGAATTCGGAAAGTTCTATTAATTTTGAATTTTAATTCGAGTTTTCAAGTGTTTTTTCATCTTAAAATTCAATCATTTAGCCTCATAGCATTCACAAGAACATATTTTGCAACTTACAAACACAGATTCAATAAAAATCATTCAAACGAGCATCTCATTTCATGAAAATCATTCGCACCAAGAACAAACATACAATATATGAATATTTAAGCACATACTCATTCAATAAAACATTTAATATGTTTTAGACACTAAACCCACAAACTTTCCTTACTCAAACTCAAAAACACATATTTTTGACATATAGAATCACTCAAATCATACACATATGATATCTTTATTAAAAACTGAATTACACGAGTCTTTAACACCCTCAAATGAACAAAACCCCTCAACTAATTAGCGTTTTTATTCAATTTTAATTTTGAAGAATCCTAATTAGAATTTTAAGGTTTTTGAAATTAAAACCATATAAAACATAATTCCTTCGAGATGTGATATCATAAGGGTATAAGGAACACATTTTTAATTATACCTTAGGCACGAAATGGTCTAGAGATCGAGTAGAGGGAGGTGACGATCGTGAGAGGGTTTTAGGAGGAAATGAATAGGTGTAGTGTGTGTGTTTGATCGTGGAAAAAGGATGGGGTGGGAGTGTTATAAAACTAATTTAGTTTTTGACACTTTCACCCCCTAAACTTTGAGATCTTTTCCATTTTTAGATATGAGATTTTATAGACATAAAAAAATTAGCACAATGGCACATTTAGTCCCTTTAGTTTTAACTAATATACCTAACAACTTAAACTTGCACATATTCTCACTCAAGGCATAAACAATTAACATTTAACGCACACTTAAGCTAAACTTAATTAATTTTCCTTGAACAAATAGTATTCCGTTATAGTTTAAAAACTTTTATTCCTTTTATCAAATGTCTTTCTAAAGAAGATATTTGACATTATCTCCCCCTCAAACAATGACCCGTTTTCTGCTGTAGTCGTTGTTTGAGAAGTCAAATGTCTTTGAAAAGCATTTTCTGATAAAGCAATGTTTTTATTATGAAAAACAAACACCCATTGGAAATAAGATTTCTCTTATTTTTACACATAAGCGTACTGACACTTACACTTATGGCTATATAGGAAGCACGAGTTGTGTTGCAAGGTAAACACAAGCCTTTACATGATCATAAACTAGACCATGCCCGAGAATAAATTCCCGTTGTGAGGTCAAGTTTCCTTTTTGACGGAGTACTTGCCTTTAAGATGATGACCGGGTTGCTATCTGAAATAACAGCAAGCCATATTTGGCATGTTTTGAAAACTTTTGAACTTCTGCTCGAACTTCATTTTACAAGCCTCGTTCATAATTATCTAAATGACATCTTCTATACACAACGTAAATGTTATGATTTTCGAAGACATGCCATTTTATTCTTTTATATTTTTCTCATTTTTGAATTTTTGTTCTTTGGTTTTTTGAATTTTATATTTTTGTATTTTGTTTTTATAAAAATTTTTCCTAAAAAATGAAAGAATATTTTTGGTTTTATGGTTTATTTTTTATACTTATGTTACTATGGATATTTGAATAGGCAACCACCACTTTTCACAAAACTTCATCTGCCAAAGTGTTTCAGAGTCTCCAGCATAAAAACTCGCATTTCCAGCCTTGTTGATAAGAAAATTCAATTCATGTTTGCTTCTTGCAAGGGCTTTTGTTAAAGGTGTCCGCCTGTTGTTTGACTCGGTATTGAAAAGGAAGTTTAATCAACCCATTCTCAACATGCTCCTTGATAAAGTGAAATCTGATGTCTATATGCTTCGACATGAATGTTGAACATTGTGTGCGCTAGCATAAGGGCAATAAGCGCTTTTGTTTATCACATGTGACAATTGGATTTTTATTCGAATCCAAGGCCATAGTCGGTAAAGTTGTGATCTCACTCCAAAGGTATCTGAGCACAACAGCGGGCATAGCCAATATATTCGCTTCCGTACTGGATATCGCAGCGGCTTTTCTGCCTTTGTGTGACCAACAAACAGTCTATCTCCATAAAATCTGCATACTACCAGATGTGCTATGGCGTGTATCTTGACAACCAGCATGATCCGCATCTGCAAATGCTGTTAGTGCAATTGAAGAATCCGTTCAGATTCCATAGTCCTGATTGACGTTCCTTTTAGATATGAAAGATCCTTTGACCGCATTAGTAAGTGTTTTTTCTGTAGGTTGCGCCTGATATAGGGCACTCTTGCCATATAGCAAATTGTAGGTCGGTTACTGACTGTGAGATAAAAGAGGGTGCCCAATGCATGCCACGATAGTGTGAGGGATCAACAGCTTTCCCTTTTTATCCTCACCTCACTTTTGGTTTCTCCCAACATGGGAGTATCCACTGGGTAACAAGAGTCAAAAACGTATTACTTTTAAAGATTCAGGGCTATTTTTGACTGGTTAATAAGTATGCCTCTGGGATTTTGAGGAGAAATCTATAGTTCTAAGAAAAAATGAGATTTTGCCATATTGACATCTTAAATTTTGGAACACTTGATTTTAGAAATTAAGCACAAAGTTCAGTGGTGAGTGCATACCAAAGTTAATATCATCGACATATATTTGTACCATAAGTTAATATCCTTAACCATTCCTATGAATGTAACATTGAGGATCTGCTCACTGTGTGCTACTTTTGGAGATGTCTTGGGATATAGGAAACGAAGACAACATGACATACCACGTGCGTGGAGCTTGTTTCATCCATAAAGAGCTTTCTTTAGCTTGTACATGTGATTGGGATTATCTGGATCCACAAACCCGTCCGGCTGGCTAACATAAACCTCTTCTCGCAGATTACCATTTAGAAACGCAGTCTTCACATCCATTTGGTAGACGACCATGTTCATGTGAGCGGCAAACGCGAAAAAAATCCTTATAGCCTCTAATCTTGCAACCGGAGCAAAAGACTCTTCAAAATCAATTCCCTCTTCTTGACGATAACCATGAGCCACTAACCGAGCTCCCAGTTCGTCTAGCTTCACTTTGTAGATCCACTTCAAAATAATAATCATAACTTTATCTGGTCGGGGTAAGAGTTCCCATACTCTAAGGTGTTCGAACTCATTGAGCTCTTCTTGCATTGCTTCGATCCAGCAGGATTGAGTCAAAGCATCTTTATACGTCTTGGGTTTTTACAGTCATGGTGGTAAAGCCTTCGCATTGTAATGATAAAGAGCTTGCTCATGTAATTGCAGTCTTGTGGAAACTGGTCTAGTGAGTTCACCGATTATATTTTCAAGTGGATGATCCTTAGTCCATTTGCTATTGTGTTCAGAAATTTGATGATCAGGATGCACAATTGTATGACTAATATCCATTGATGAAGATTGATCAGAAGGAACTTCTAGAATTGGAATACCAAAGTATGGATCATTATTCATGTGTACAATATCTAAGTCATGATTGTCTTCTTCAACATCATTAGGAATGATAGGAGATTGAGTTTTGGGTGTAGTTTGTGAGATACTTAAGGATGGTGCATCTAGATCAATCATTGTTGAGGAAGGTGAGCTGGTTGATGCAGCGGGTTCTGGAGCAACTACTTCATTAATTGGAGAAATGACTTCATGGGATGGGCAATCAACACTAGGTGGAGGAGTGAGTAATTCATCAAACAGCGGCTGAAATAAAATATCCCAATCATTTCTCGAAGGTGGTATAAACGGTGTTGAAGAAGGAGGGTTTGGCACGAGTCCTGAACTAATTGTCACAAGAGTCATTTCATAAAGTGCAGGTCCTGAACTGCTGTGTTTAGAAGCCATTGCTGTCAGCTCATCAAAATCTACATGAATTGTTTTGATGATTCATCTAGTACGTCGGTTGTAAATTCAAAATGCTTTCTTCGTAGGTGCATAGCCAATGAAAATACCAATACCAGCCTTCAGTTGTAACTTACTTAAGTTCTCACTATCATTTGTTGGATAGCAGAGTGCACCAAATACATAGAAGAATGATAAGTCAGGAAGTTTGTCATGTAAAAGCTCATATGGTGTTTTGTCATGACGAAGACGTATGATGGATCGATTTTGGGGTAACATGCCGGTAGCATACTGCTCTGCCCAAAAGAATAACAAGAGCTTTGTGCATCATATTCATCATTGTGCAGGGCAGCTTCACATGAGGTATGAATTACATCTTTCAACAACACCATTTTGTTGGGGAGAGCGAGCAACAGATGTTTCATGAGAGATTCCAACCTTCTCATAATATTCACGCAATGTTTGATTAACAAACTCAATTCCATTATCTGTTCTGATTCGCCAGGCAGGCCCTTTAAGCCGCACTTGGATCATCATGAGAAACTTAATTATGAAATCTGGAGCTTCATCTTTTGATCTTAAGCACTTCACCCACGTAAATCGAGAGTAATCATCTACAATGATGAGAATATACTTCTTTCCATTAACACTTGCGACACGCATTGGTCCATAAAGATCCATGTGCAAAAGATATAGTTTTTCTTGATTGGTGTCTTTAGATTTAGGTTTGTGGGGTTTCTTCTTGCTTTTACCCATGGCACAAGCAGAACACAGATGGTCCTTTTCAAATTTAAGCTTAGGGAGACCTCGAACAAGACCATGTCTAGCTAAATGGTTGATAGTACCAAAGTTCAGATGAGACAAACGTCGGTGCCATAGCCAGGACTTAGTCTTTGAGGCCTTTGACAAGAGACATATCGGAGAGGACGCCATCATATCTCCAAGAGACAGAGTATACAGATTGTTTCCTCGAGATCCAGTCAATAGATCAACTCCTTCTAGATTACGTATGAAGCAGGTGTGTTGACGAAAAGCAACTTCAAGGTTCGAATCACAGAATTGTCCAACGGAGAATAAGTTATGTCCAAGTCCTTCCACGTAGTAAACCCTTGAGATCGTAACATTTCCAATCTGATAATCACCATATCCCATAATCTTTGCCATGTGATCATTTCTGAATTTGACTGTACCCAAAAACTTATTGACAAAATTGGTGAGCTGAGAGCGATCTCCGGTCATATGCTTGGAGCAGCCGGAGTCCAAATACCAGAGAACAATTTGGACGACCTGCATTCATCAAGAGAGGAAGATGGAACATTGGAAACTATGGATCCCCGAGATTGACTGGGTTCCTTATTGTTAGCAGATACAGATTTAAGAATCTTAGGTTTGCTAACGGGAACATCAACTTTAGATTTCCTAGGTTTCCTTGAGTAAACCAATGTTGTTACAGGCTTAGGAGTATCAGTTTTTAAAGCAGTTGGTTTCCTAGGGGGCACTTTAGCAGTTGTGGTAATCCTAGTTAAAGGGCACGCAGTTCCTACTATAGTGAAGGTCCGACCAGTAGGTCTCCAAATTTATCCAATATTTGTACACACCTTTCTTGTTGGTTTCCAAACTTTTCTCTTTGAATTTTCTTAACAGATTTAGATTTATTACGAGCATTCATATTATTGATAAAATCAAGAACACACAAATCATGATTATCAGAAAGCATGCAACCATTACACTTAACACACAGATGATTAGATTCAGCATTATGCTCTTTGAATGTGCTACATTTGTAGTTTTCTTTTAGGTCAAACAACACTATTCTTATTTTTTAAACTAGATTTAACTATCCTAGGGTGGGCTTCTACTTTATTCTTCAGAGTACTATTTGATGGTCGCTGAATCTTATCTTTCTTGGTATTGCCTAAAGGCTGTGATCCGCTAGCACTAGTAGATTGTTTTACTCCTGTAGAAGACAACGCAGGTTTGTTAGAAACTAGGTTTGATGAAGATGTTGTTTTTGTGTTTCTTGAGGATGTGACTGGCTCGATGAATCTAAATCTTTTATCCTTGTTCTTTGGGGTTACAGCCATTAAAATTTTCACCAAAATTATTATACTAGGGCAGGTTTTACTGATGTATAGTAAGGGAAAAGTACTGAATTATGTTCAGTTACCTGTCATGCAGGTCTAAGGGATGATCTAAAGGATAATTAGCTTTAACATGTTCAACTAGATCCCTAATAACTGCAACTTCTTCCTGAGTGTGCTTAATGTAGGCAGAGTGAGCTGTCCTATTATTCAACAATTTTGGGGTTATTGGTTCCACATCAATCTTAAGCGTCTTTGGATCAATAGTGTGTTTCGTAACAGCATTATCACAAAACTAGGCTTTTCCTTTTAAGTTTTCTTAAATCATCCCTGGAGAGCTGTAATTACCAAAACTTTTTACTGAACTAGCATTTAAATCAAAGATTTTCC
Organism: Tanacetum coccineum; assembly: GCA_026074375.1. NCBI lineage: Eukaryota > Viridiplantae > Streptophyta > Magnoliopsida > Asterales > Asteraceae > Tanacetum > Tanacetum coccineum. Next base: position 38,842 of record BQNB010022234.1, on the reverse strand, counting down.
GCAGACTTTAGATTGACTGATAATTAAATCCATCACATTATTATTGTAGTCAAAATATGAGTTGGGTAATCGAGTCACAGAAAGTTGCTTATTGGTCTGTTTCAAATGCTCATTGTCTTCAACAATAAGCTTTGACACCCTATGATCCAATTCAATATTTATTGTTTCAATCTCCTCTAAGTCCTTTTTAATCTTATCCTCATTCACTTTTACACTTAGAGATTTAATTTTCTCTTTCAACTTCTTTATCACCGTGTATTTATTTTGGGACTGATCTTTCATTTCATTTAATTCAAAATATTGATCAAAACTTGGAGCACTTTGATTTGAAATAGAATTGTCCCTTTGAAAAATTTCCTGATTAAGTTGAGAATCAACTTCTAAAGAGATGAAATGTTTTTCAAGAGTGGTAAAACTTTTGAACAGTTTATCGTAAATCTTTTTTTCAACGAAATCCTTTTTGTTGAGAAGTCAGTCTTAAGTTTGAGACATTGTTTACATTTATGCACATTTACAGAAGTATTATCCACAAAAGAATTCAAATTATGTGCACAATATCTTTGTTAATGACTTATTCCAAGAGTCGTTCATTTTCGTTCAAAAGTTGATTCATTTTAACTTCAAATGTTTTTGACTCTAAACGATGTTGTTCCACATCCTGTTCCATTTGATGAAAGACATTTTGGACTTCAGAAAGTTCATCAATCAAAAATTGATCGAATGTATTAAATAGGTCCTTTAGAGCTTTTACAAATGGAATTATTTCATCCCTAAAACAAGCTTTTATATGTTCGAACCCCCACGAGCCCTCAGTAATAGATGTGGTCGTGGTTCTTTCTTTGACAACCACGTCAAAACCAGCAAGATGGTTTTAAGCTTCTTCAAACTCGTATTAACCATGCTGACTTTAGGAAGTTCTTTTGGAACCTCAACTTTAGCGGGTCTACTAGAAGGAGTGAGATCTAAAGAATTCACAGAATTCTAAGACCAAAAGGCTTGTTCAGCAAATAATTCAGTTTGTGGAACAAATCGTGTTTCAAAATCTTGAGAAAGTTTATTAAGAACAGTATAATCGACTGGTGTTGTATTAACTTTCTTTTCTAACATCATAGGATCCTTTGTTTTAAAAGCATTTTTGAACGACTTTCTTCAGCAAGCATTAGGGTCTCTTCTGAGTCAGGAATCACAATAGCATAAGTTTTCTTAATGACATTACCATTATAAAGCTTTGGTTCCAACTACTGAGCTTTCTTCAGATAGAAAGGATTTTGAAAACCTAGAGCTTGTTTAGTGGTATGATCATAGAAAAACTAAGGTTTCGTCAACATGTGAATAGTTTATGCAGATTGATCTCTTTTAAAAACAATATTATCTAGCAGTTTGATCCTCTTTTCTAAAGCAATCTCTCTATCGATGTTTCTAGATTCTTCTTTCTTAAAATCATTTTTGAGAAGAGAAACAATTTGCATTAAAGATTCCTTTTCTTTTAAATGTTCAGAAAGAGTTTGTTTAAGACGATCAATCTCTATAGATTGTGCACTTGTATCTGAAATGTTATCATTACTCTTTAAATCAACATTTTGTCCTTTTTTCAAAACTTTAACTTGTTCCTTAAATCTTTTAAGCTCAACCGTTAAAGTATCATTGACACTTTTAGTGTCTAAATTTATCTTGGTACAATTAACTACTTGGGTTTTCAGTTGTTCAATCAGACATAATATCAATGCATCTTGTTGTGCAGAAGAGTTAGAATTCTGAACAACTACTTGTTGTGATTTAATCACATACTAAGAATAAGGAATAATATTTCTATCACAGGTTATTTCAGTCTCTGACTGGTTCACACCAGTCGATTGTTCAAAAGACGGCATCGCCTACACAACTTGATTTATCATATTGTTATCCATATTATTCAGTTTTGTTTAACCCTCAGCAAGGCATCTGAACCATAATATAGGTACGATAAATTTTGCCCATGGGTGCAAACTTTGGCAAGTTGTTGAGTTCATCACAATCAGGAGTCATATGCATCTCCAATCATCAGGCTTGATAAGTAGCATTGTGGGTAATGATAGTCTGTGTGGCTTAACCTTCTACAATTCCTAGATCTGTCAAAAATGCGAGTTCCTCCTCATGTAGAATTTAACTACTTTCTTGAGCATGTACCAGCAATACTTTATCCTTAAAAATGAATCATCCCGTTTCCTCTTAGGTTTAGTGCACTATTTGGACATGTGGTCTTCCCCTTTGCAGTTGTAACAAATAACAGTCCTTTGTTTCCCCGATTGCTTCACTTGCTTCCTTAGAGTGTATGTTTTTGTAGTACCCGCAGCAAAATAAGTTTGTCTCATCTAAATTAGTTACGTAGGTCACCTCTTATAACCAATCATTTATGGTGGCTTTGTTGTGCCTAGGGTTTGAGATCCCTTAGCTGATTGTTGGTCTTAGTAGGATCGCGGAAGTGACAACAGCAGTCAAGAAAAAACTTTGTGGTTTGATGGCATCAATTTTTTGGCGATCATTACGTTTATCTAGAGGACCACCAATTGGAACCCAATTAGATCCTGTTTTGAGTCTAGTTGGGGAAATTCAGGTTGCTGGTTAACTATGGGAGGTATATTCCATTTGCGGGTATTGGATGTGATTGTTGGAGAATAAAACATTGTAGGTGAAAGATGATGATTGTTATTCATTGGATGGATATAAGTCCCCCCCCCCCCGATTAAACGAGGTGTGATGATTGATTGTTGAGTTATTTGTTGATGAGACTGTAGGGTGATCCATACTGTGGAGGAGACTGTTTATGGTGAAACTGATGATCGGTAGAAATTGAGAGTTTTGGTATGGATTTTTGATTTTGAGTTTTTGATAAGGAGACTGGAGTATCTAGATAGGGTTTCAATGAAGCAGCCGGGTGGGTATTGAGTTGCATTCATGCATTTTTAAACGAACTTAATTGGCAGGAAATTCATGTTATGTCCTAAGTAAGATGAAGCTGGATCTATGTTAGTCTAGTTGTGTGTGGCTCAAATCCGAAACAAGGTTTACATTCAGTCATAAATTTGCTTCAATTAGGAAGAAGAGTATTCAAAAACTTGGTGTTCACTTAAAATTTGGTCCAATTTCACATTGTAGATGTTCATTTCATTTAGTAGCAGTGAAAATCTCAAGTAGAAATCACGTATTGGGTTTCCCTCCTTCTTATAAGCAAAAACTTTTCAAATTCATCATAAAAAAATTACACTCTGCTTTCCTTGTTTTTTTTTTGTTCAATGGAAGTTCCTTGCATGAGAACTTGAATTCTTTCCTAAATTCCTAGGCGATTCGAATGATTGCTAACAAGTGAATAGACCTCAGGTGGTAATCCTTGGAGAATGATATTTGTGGCTTTAAAATCACAATCAGCTTGAATTGCTTCCGTGGCGGATAGAACAAAATATTTCTTTGGTCTAGTCACTCCATTCTCCTCAATCGTAGGCCAGATGTGTGGACCATTTTCAACGGATTCAAGTATCATTCATCCATGTTATCTATTCATCATGTATAGCTTCATTATGTTTTTCCAAGAATCACACATATCTTTTTCCAACATAGGTGGACGATTGTCAGCACTTGAAAGAATCGCTTCGTCAGCAAGAGTCGTCATTGACAAATTTATATGTTAAAAGATTACTGTTTGATCGATCAGTGATAGAAAGTAATTGTGTTTGAGGGTGTTGTCTTTTGTGATTTTTAAGTCTTGAAACTACACGAGATTTTACAATTCTTCACAAAGCCAAGAAAAGCGTGAGTATGTTTACACGGATGATACACGTTCAAGAAATAAACTGTGTATTTTGATTAATCATTTGAGTTTTAAGTTTTTTGTTGCAAATTCGGTTGATTAAGCAAATTGCTAATTTGGTTGATTAAGCAAAACTGCAAATTCGGGGGTTATTAAGCAAAACTGCGAATTTGGGTTATGAAGCAAAACTGCGAATTTGGGTTCAACTAAAACTGCGAATTCGGGTACTTAAGCAAGACTGCGAATTTAGGTTTAACTGAAACTGCGAATTCGGGTACTTAAGAAAAACTGTAAATTTGGGTTCAACTGAAATTGCTAATTCGGATACTGTGAATTCGGCTACCACTGAAATTGCAAATTCGGATGATACTGAGCAACTACTAATTCGGACACTGCGAATTTGGGTAACACTAAATTGCAAATTCGGACACTGCGAATTCGGGTTACACACGGACGAAACTTAAAAATCTTTAAAACTGACTAAAAAAGACACCTTTTTGATTGTTTTTTTCCTAAAATTTCTTTTTTGTACATCTAGTTCCTAAACCATATAGTACCTTTAAAAATGACAACTTTATGGTTTTTTAAGCGCGGGAAAATTCAAAATTCCAAGATTGGTACTTTATACGGGTTTTTTTTAAAACAAATAGATAACAAAAATGAGTTTTTCTTTGATCCAAAGCAAATAGACCTATATCCAAAGATACTAGATCAACTTTACCTAAGTAAATGATCCTTTACTGTATGACTAAGCTTCGAAAACAAAAGAAAAAATATATACGTACGATGTATAAGAAAAAAAACAGCGAACCAAAAGAAAACAAACACAAAAACTAAACAAATCAACTCCAATGGCTCTCGATCAAAATGTAGAATACAAGTAATCTCTGATATACAAGTAAGAAATAGAGAGAGAAAGTGTGGAAGGAATGATGTATTTTAGAGAGAAAAAGTGATGGAAAGAAAATATATTAAGGTGAAAATGAGAATACAACCAACCAACACCCTATCCAAAGCATGGAGAGGGTATTATACTACATAAGGTGGCCGGCCATGGGCCTTATGAGGCTTTCCATGGGCCTTTGGGCCATATTAGATTATAAACTAAACATTGTACAAACTACGGGCTTAGACTAATTAATATTGGAAGTAACCGAGACTTTTCTTGTTCCTAACAACCATATGTGCGGTCCTATGGAGAAATGGAACTAAGGTGGGTGTAGTATGGGTAAGTGGGTGATCTAGTGAAAGTGGTGCGGTGAAATCCGATGGCGTGGATCTTGCACCGGACGTGTCAGAATCATCTGACTCCTCAGCATGATGTGTGGGTGGCGTACTATCAGGTAGTGAAATGGGTTAATGCTACAGTGTGGGGGACACATGTGTCTTCTTCAGTCTCAACAGTTGTGCTCTCAAATGGTTCGGATCAGTGTATTGTTCTCAACAAAATAAGCCTTGCCTTAATTGCCTCATATGGATCCTCAGGAAATGGTACGGGCACTCGGGGGCTCTGAGCTCTGTCAACCTGGGTGGAAATCTCTGGATCAACAAACACTGGGATAGACATCCTGTGATAACACGATAAGAAGAGTATAAATATTTCATAAAATATCATTATCCAAATTAATAGCATCATTATGCTTACATATATAAATTATCATAGCGTTCAAAATTAGACATTTGTAACCGTATATAAATATATATATATCCTTATATATATTAAATATATCAGGAAAAATACGAACAACAAATAAACACTGACAGGTTTCGATACCGAACAGGCACCTTTTCTGGTATCACATAGAGCACATAATACACAAAAAGCATCCCTTAATTCATTCGCTATCTGTGACATTTCCCACATAAAACTCTTCATGGCAACATGCACTACTCTAAGCAAGCTATGGGCCAACAATCAATCATATCAACATCGATACGCGCGATATTTTACTAATTCTTAAGGCCATACGCACTCTACTACTTAACTAAGGCAGCAGGCAATCTCTAAAGGTCAATATGATCTCAAACTCAACACTCGAAGTGTTCTCATCATTTTACATCCTATCATTTTTAGGTGGTCTCATTACTCACACATCCCTTTCCTTCCTCTAACATAACTTTAGAAAACTAACCCTATCATTTCATAGTCCTTCATAAATTAAGCATAGTTGATCAGGCTATACGTAATTTAGGAAATACCGTGAACTGCTCAGGCTAGTTGACTTTCGTCATGTTCGAGGTTTTACTAAAAACAAACTTCACTTTAGTTATAGTTGCATTTTTATTTTATTTTATAAAAATCAGCATTCTCTATAACCTTGGCTCTAGATACGAAGACCATCAACCTCGAACAAACCTCGAGTGATGTCCCAAATCATAACCAAATCCATAATCTCTTACAATTCCAAATGCCCACACAGGGGTTGAAATCCAAACTTAAACCAAAAACTTCCAAATACTAAGAACCAACAAATAAACAAGCAAAGCTTCACATGAAAAATCCACACGAGATACTTCTAAGCCTGCTATCACATATCACCAAGCTATTTATATTTCACTTCACCTAAAAATGATACTCGAAAACGTCAACAATAATGTTGGTGAGCTCGTAGGTTTGACTCCAAACCAAAAGTTGTGCCAATATCTCAAAACAGTGGACAATAGTGCAATATGATAGTGAATATATGTAGATCACCCATGACTTAGCATCCCCGCTAATCATGTAAACACGACCTAGCATACCCGCTAGTCGATCACCATGCCCTAGCATCCTCGCTAGTCATGAAAACACAATATGTCACTTACACACCTAAAGGGCCTACCAGCTGGAGCACTATATTAAGGTAGGACCACAATAGACATGGCAAATCCTTGCCAATCACCCTTGCCGTGCCAAACACAGTACACGCAAGTAAAATCACAACCCTTGACATGCCAAACACAGTACATGCAAGTAAAGTTACATCACATATATTCACATAGCAATCATAAGCACATAATTGTCCCAAAAACAAAACCACGTTTCGCACAGTTCAATTCAAAACAGTTCAAAAACATTTGAGTATTATTTTCTCCCAACGGAAAAACAGTAAAAAAAATGAGGCTATGAGAACTCACCTCAAGCAAGTCTTAAGCAACCAAATCTCATTCACACAAGCAAATGCAACGACGTCCGCACACGACCTAGTCCAGTTAATGTCCCATTTTAATCATTCATTTCCAAAACAGTCTCCACGTTTGATGCATAGAGGTTAGATGCGTTGTACAATTACCCATAACAATTTAGTGGTGTGATGGTTGATGTCTCATCCCTAAATATCTTATCAATCCGATATCCCAACGATAAATACTTATACTATTTAAAGAAAATAGATAAGTATTATAAGTAAATATTTATAATAAATAATTATAAATATATACCGATAAGTCCATTCGGTAACCTTAGTTACCGTAAAAATAAACATAATATGGTTGAAAATGAAACGTTTACTCATAAAAAGCATATTAAAGAAGTTTCGAGAAAAATTATATTTTTCGTCTTTTAGTGAATTTATTAAAATAATAAAATAATATTTTATTATTTAAAACCAAAAATCATGTTCTTGAGTAAAATTTTCTAAGTATAAACTTTTTACGAAATTTTGACATGACCCGTACGTTTATATAACGTTTTCCAAGGTTTTTAACCTTTATTTCAAACATTTTTCAAACTTTCGACATTTTTCCGACAAAATTCTAAAATCTCAATCTTTAACGCTTACTAAAATGTTTTTCCCTAAATAACGCCCAATATCACTTCGTAAATATATTTCTCTTTCAAAAGTCCGTCAAAAACTATTAAAACGACTAAATATTGCTCATTGGGCTTTAAGGCCCAATAATGTTCCATTAAGGTATTTATACGTTCAAAATACGATCCAAGCCCAAAACCAAGGCCCATTTACATACATAAGCTCATACTAATAAGTAGAAAATAACCCAGACCACAATAAGCTAACAAATAAGCCACGACTTATTTGTGCTTATTGGGCCGTGAGCTTTTAAGCTCCAAAAACATATCCATATGCTAAAAATAAGCTTCATAAGCTACAATATATATTTGGTTAACACCGTAAGCCACAAAAATAGTCCGCGAATATACGCAATATAAAGCAAATAACCAAAAACACATCCTTTGTGTTTTCTTAAATAAGCCGCGAGCATATAAGCTCAAAATAAGCCATAAAGTGCTTAAAAATAAGCCCAAATAATCTATACAAGCTAATATCCAAAATAAGCTATCTAGCAATATATGTTTTTCAACCATCACGACCACAATATCAAAACTACAAAACCCTCTTTGTTTCTTTTTTATTCGACGCAACCAAACACCCCTTTTTATATCTGTTTCGTTTTCAAAACTCACTTTTTACGACGATCAACTTGTACAACTAACATCTATGCATCAATATAAACCCAAAAGGACAAACGAAATTTTATTTTAGAAACTTACAAGAAAAGTCTTCAAAATATAGATTTCGACACGAACCGGACAACCCAAACATTGTTTAAATGAATACCCAAATACTCGTATCAACCAGGAATATCACGTTCTTGATCAAAGTTGGAAGTTTATGGTGTTTGTTGCTTGATTTGGTCGGACGCACAAGACACACACACTTATGTGTGTGTTTTATTTATTTAAAAATGAGATGAATAAATGAAAATGTTGGTGGAAGGAATACGAGTACTAGGCATAGACACACTTGCTAGAAAATATCCATTTTATCCCCCCCTTTGACTCTCTTGGCCGGTTATAGGATCCTATGTGGTCTCGGGTCTTTCTTTTTGTGTCGGGATCACTTAAACTCATAAAACTTGATCGTAAAATTTTCCCCAAAGTTAATTAGCATTTTTATTCACCTTAAAAATACTTTTTCATTAACCTAGAGTATTTACACGACATATTTACACTTTAAACCCTTCAAAACTCATTTGGACATTAACGGACGTGTCATGACTCGTTTTTCGACATTTCTCAAATTTCACGGGTCAACCACCCGGAACTTAACTAACATAATAATAACCTCTAAAAAGGACTATTATTCACACTAACCCATAAATTACCATAATTCTCATAAAATCACCATCTTCAACACGGTACAATATCTGAATAAACTGATAAACGTCAAATAGTTAAAGGACTAAAAATGAAATATTCAGAACAAAAAAAGGGCAAAGGTTACAGTAGAACAATTGCGGACAAAGAAAAAAACGTGGAATAGTCTGGCACAAACCATCAGAGAGGCGGCAAAGAAAACCCTAAGAGTGGTTGCAGGGACATCTAGAACACGTATAAGTCGTAGGAAATCATGGTGGCTTAGTGACAAGCTACAAATGAAAGTTAAGGCAAAACAAACTCGGTTGAGAGAGCTTATCTCGATGCGAGGTGGCAACCAAGTGAACAGACAGGTATAAATAAGCCAAAAGAGAAGCGAAGAATGTGGTAGCTAGTGTGAAATGAAAATGGTATGAAGACATTTATAAAATATTTGACTAAAAAGAGATGGAAAATAATATTTATAGGAAAGTTAAAGGCGAGAGATGGAAGGAAAATAGATCTTGTAAAAGTAAGATTTATCAAAGACCATGATGGAAGAAGCATTATCAACGAAGACGGAATTAGGAGAAGATGAAAAGAGTATTTCTCTGTCTTCTTCAACGGTAGAAGACCTAAGAGAATCGAAGAAATGGTCAGTATAGGTGCAAACCCACAAAATAACTATTCTTGCTCGAGGATCGGCCAAATGAAAGTTGAGAAGGCATTACGAAAGATGGGTATAATAGGGTTGTCAGACCAGATGAGATCCCCATAGAGGCATGGAGGTGCCTATGAGAAGATGGGGTAGGATGGCTAACACTTCTCTTCAACAAGACTTTCTTTAGAGCTAAAATGCCCAAGGAGTGGAGACTCAGCAAGATTGTCCCCATCTATAAGAATAAGGGAGACGACAAAGATGTAGCAACTACATGAGTATAAAACTACTTAACTACACTATGAAAATCTAGTAAAGTTACTGAGAGAATGTTGCGATTAGAGACCGAGGTGTTAGAAAATCAGTTCGGTTTTATGCCGAGACGGTCTTCGACTGAGGCAATTTTAGAAGCCTTATGGAGAAATATATAGGAATACAAAAAGACTTGCACACGAAATGTTTTGACCTTGGGAAGGCATGTGACAACTTCTAACGGGAGCTGATTTGGATGACTCTAAGAGATGAAGGAAACTCAATGAGATACATAAAAGTTACTCAAGATATGTATGAAGGAGCAAAGACTTATGTAGGGAAGCCAGTTATGTATTTTCTGGTGGAAGTAGGTCTACACCAAGGCTCATCTATTAGCTTGTACCTTTTTGTCTTGATTCTCGATGAGTTGTCACAGGGGATAAAGAGGGGATAAAGAAGAGCATCCCATGGTGCTTCATATTCGCAGATGATATTGTGCTAGTTTTGAAAACTCCAAATGGGTTAAATGGTAGATTGAAGCGGTGGAGGGAGAAGCTAGAAGGAAAAATCCTACAAGTCAGTAGAGAGAAGACATAATTCCTATGGTGTGACTTCAACGGGATTGAGTCAGCAGAGGAAGCGGAAATCCGCATTGGCGATCAAATCTTACAACCAAAGGAGTCCTTTAAATATATGTGATTCACAAATCCGGAAGGATAGAGGACGATGTAACACACCGTATACAAGCAGACTGGTTAAAGTAGAGAGTGGCCACAATAATCCTTTGTGATAAGAATGTTCCTCAAAATCTGAAAGGAAAATTTTATAGGGTGACGATTCGACGAGCTATGTTATACGGGTTAGAGTGTTGGCCGTTAACAAAGACTCAAGCAAATAGGATGAAAGTGGCGGAAATGAGGATGCTAAGATGGACTTATTGTAAAACTACGTCAGATATGATCCCGAATGAAGTTATTTGAAGATCATTCCAAGTTGCAACTATAATCAAGATGAGAAAGGAACGATTGAGATGGTTTGTGCATGTAAAAAAAAGAGACCACATTCTACACATCTTAGGAGAGTGGAGTCTATTATTGTGGATTGCTTGAGGAGAAGGGGTAGACCAAAGCTCCGGTGGGAGGACAGACTGAAGCTCGATCCGCGGGAGCTGCTATTGTCCGTGATAGGAACTCGTGGAGAATTAGGATTAAAATAGATGAGTATAGCGCATAGGTATAGAGTCGCGTTGCACCGAGTACGTAGACTTATCTTTTTGTTTTGGCCCTTCTAGCTATTTATGAGTTAATGCATGTAGGATTTCATGCTTTTATGCTTTTTCAGCTTATGTTCGTTCGTCTAGTTTTTTTCTCCTATATGTTCGAATGTTTTTATCTCATAGATAGCGTTTATGCTTATATTACTTTTACTCTTCTATGTTCTTTTGCTTTTAATGCTTTTTTTTAATTGTATTGCTTTATCTTCTTATATGTTGCATTATGTTTTTTGTTTGCATATTGTCTTTTTCCACCCTCACACACATCTCACATAAAGTATATTTGTTTGCACACACGCATTTGTCGGAGGTCCTTCTGGAAGTAGTCTCTTTACCCTCAGGTAGGGGTGTGACTTTCCACATCTCACATCCCCTACCTTGCTCCGGTGGGATTGGTTTTTGTTGTTGTACTAAAATAACCATCACATATGTAGCCATATCCTTTAAAAGGATCACATTTTTCGAATTTTTGCCCTACGTATACTATATGTAATGGCGATAACGGAAAAAGAAGACTTTAATCAGCTCAAAATCCTTTATGTCACAATGTTTTAGTGCATGACGCATGAGGTTACAAGTATAAGATCTCGTGATAAACCAATGATTTATTTGGTCACATAATCTATCCATAACTAAAATTGCCCCTCAGAATTAGCAAAGTTCAAGGCGTTTGTGTTCAATTCACATGTAACTCAATGGCACTCAAATATGATACCCTCAATTCCCATGCCCTTACACCATATAAGCATGATATACCATGTACATATATAGAGCGAGCGAGAACACCTTAAACAAATTAGCAATATGAAGGACATATATGAAGAGAAGTGTAAGAAGATATATTGGCTCAGGCCATCTTTTGGTCGTCGTAATAATGCTAAAGCGACTAGAACAGCGTTGGTAGTCGTGGCCTTTCTTTTTGTTTATCTGTTCTTGTTTGCTGCTCGTCGGTTAGACCATGTAAGCCTTCCATTGAACTCCCACAAGTTTCGTTAGCAGATAAGTTATGTGTTTATGCTAGTCGGTTAGGTGCTCAACTTTTTTTTTAATCTTTTGGAAGGCATGCTAGGTGCTAAACCTGTTCTGTCTCAATTTCATACTTGATGATTTCTGAGCGAGTTTATCACGAAATTAGTATACTTCACACTCTAAAACAGCCAGAAAGAAATGTTTGTGTGTAGCTTTGCCCGTTATAATGGTAGTCTTTTGCTCGTAACAGCTAACTTTACTAACGAAAAGGGTAAAGTTGGTAATCTAATAGATAAATATACAATTATAAGTCAGTCACTAACTTTTTTGTTACTTCTTATCTTGCATTGCGGTGGGTTTTCTGTCACATTGAATTCGTTTTATGTTCTATTCTAACTTAGTAGAATGTAGTCCATGTTTTCAGGTCATTCAATCACGAAATCTCTAGCAAAAGAGGTTCAGGATTTCCCTCTTGACTGTCTTGCTTGGAGTCAAACACTAACATGTCCCAGGATCTACCCAACAAGTCATAAGAATCTAGGCCGTTCATCGGGAAAGACATGTCCTGATTACTTTCGTTGGATCCATGAAGATCTACGACATTGGAAAGAAACTGGGATCACAAGAGACATGGTTGAGGTGGCAAGAAGGACTGCACATTTTAGGTTAATAATCGTCAATGGAAAAGCATATGTAGAAAGGTTTAGAAAATCAATTCAGACTAGAGATTTGTTCACAGTTTGGGGTTTTCAACAGTTGCTAAGACGGTATCCTGGCAGGGTTCCTGATTTAGAACTTATGTTTGATTGTGATGATCGACCAGTTTTCAACATAGGAAAGTACTTCAAGAGGCCGAATCCTGGCCCTCCACCGTTGTTCAAGTATTGTTCCGACCCTTGGAGCTTAGATATTGTTTCGCCTGATTGGTCATTTTGGGGATGGTATTTATTCTCTCACTTACTAGTACTTTCTTTTCATAATCATGTCAATTAAATAGTTTTCATTATGATAAGAGATCACAAATATATGCAAATAGTTAATACCAACTCTTTACCCAAAAAAAAAAAAAAATAGTTAATTCCAACGGGCCTTTGACTTGACAGTGTCCAGTGTATATTTAAGCTGCCTCACCCAAGTGGTGAGGGTTCAAGTCGCGTCGACGACTAACGGTATGCATTTAACCATATAAGTAGAGCGCTGTGGGCTGAATGTGATTTGTGTCAAATTCGGTTTAGTATGTATGGATTTGCATAGTAAAAGTTTCATATCAAACTTCATAGTTCTCTATTGCTGAGAAAAAGAACTTAAATCAGCAATTTGATCTGAACTATGATCAGTTTATTCATAATCATTGAACATTATATTAAGACACTAGTCTTCATGAAAGTGTTTTATGATTCTTTGGATAAGAGGACAAGACACACGACATTAAATCCTCAAGTCTGATTTTCAAATAAGAGTCCAACTTCTTGTTCATGCTCGCTCCTTTTTAAGCTAGGACATGATTTGTAAACTGATACATGCGCATGGTTTTAAATAGATGGTTGGTTTGACTGTTTTCTCTATAGGCCAGAGACAAATCAAAAGCCATGGGAAATGACCCTGAAGGACATCAAAGAAGGAAACAAGCAAGTAAAATGGAAGGACAGAGCACCTTATGCTTATTGGAAGGGAAATCCTAGTGTCTCCCCGATTCGGGCTGACCTTGTCAAGTGCAACGTCAACAACACTCCTAATGTTGACTGGGATACTCGTTTATTTATTCAGGTACAACAAGTGATGCTTGTCCTAACGATTTAAGCACCTTAAGACCTATGTTTAGCAAATTCCTTATTTTATTTAGTACCTTACAAATATTAGATTTTGGAAAAATGGGGTTTTTACGCATCTGTCAAAGATGGTGACTTTGGAAATTGATTCTCGTTATCATTATATCATGTGTTATCAAACCAAAATAATATTGAATACAAAAGTCACAGTAATATTAAAAATATGAACCTATAATACTTCTAAGAGAGTTATTGTGGAAACATTTCAATGTCGATTTAAAGATTGATTTATAAATTTAAAGTCTACCTAGAAGAAAGTGGTTGAACAGTTTGAGAAGGGCTTAAATCATATTCGAATCCTAAATTGCGTTATTTAGAATGTTAGATAGTTTACTATTGTAGTCGTTGAAATCATATTTATATAGTAATTTTTTATAAATTTTAAGAATACAATTGGTTAGCGGGTCAACTCAAGTTGTTTTGACCCGTTTAAAGGTTTTATCAGCTTTGAGTACAATGATAACATCTGTTCTGATTAATAACACAGTACATTAGAATCGCGTATTTTTCCACTTATAGTTACTCTATTGATGATGTGAATCATATAACTTGCTTTATTTATTTTTGATTTATGTTTATAACATTAACATTATTTTACGAATGGTCTAATACTTGGTACCAATATGAAACAGGATTGGGATAATGAATCCGCGCAAGGATACAAGAACTCCAATATTGAAGATCAATGTACTTACAGGTAGATATTAGTGAATATAGATTGTTTATTGATGTAACATCATTTAAAAATATCCACGAACAGGTATAAGATATACGTAGAAGGATGGGCATGGTCAGTGAGCGAAAAGTATATAATGGCTTGTGATTCACCAACACTATACATCACTCCACATTTCTACACTTTCTTTGCAAGAGGGCTAACACCACTAGAACATTTTTGGCCTATTCGAGAAACTGACAAATGTAAATCTCTCAAATTTGCTGTCGAGTGGGGCAACAATCACACTTCTAAGGTAATATCACATTTTATAAGCACATCTCATCATAAGGGTGCATGGCTATCGTAAGTGTAGTTCAATCTTTTTTACAAAGACATGAATTATTATGTATGTGTCCTATAGATCCTATGCTAATCACATTTACCTTCTGGTAAAGACAATTTTGTCTTTCTTTAACAAGATTAAGCATGTGCTTGAATGTATTGGAAATTAGCTTCATTAACGTTTTTAATCACGGGTTAATCCATGTCTTAATTCTTGAACACGACTAGGCACAAGAGATGGGTGAGGCATCAAGCCGGTTCATTCACGAGGACATGAATATGGACCATGTTTATGACTACATGTTACATCTACTGACTGAATACGCTAAGCTCTTAAAGTTTAAACCTACCATTCCTCCAAATGCAATGGAGCTGTGTTCAGAGACAATGGCATGCTTTGCAGATGGAAAGTGGAGAAAGTACATGGAGGAATCATTCGTGAGGCAACCTACAGACACGGTCCCATGTACTATGCCTCCACCATATGATCCCTCAACTCTTAAAGCTACCATTGACAACAGAACAAGAGTGATCAAACAAGTTGAAATGTGGGAAGATGAATACTGGAAGAATCAAAATTTTAAGCATTGACCAAATTTGTTGCACTCGGTCATTATTGGCATGTAATATTCTAGTAGTATCGTTACTTAACATCATGACCCATTATTTCTAGTTAGACTATTTATGTGCATGTAGAAGGTTTCCTCATGTGTTTGTGAATTGGGTTTATTAGTTTTGTGCCTCATCCCTCTTGGTTTGATTCAAAGAATGCCCCAATTGGAATGGCTTACCCAATTGCCCTCAATTTATTATGCGACTTATGCGACTTATGCAACTTTATTAAAAATATTTAAAAGTGTCCTTTTTGTCTACTATTTGGAAGTACAATTGTGTCCTTTTTGTCTACCATTTGCAACAACAACAACAACAACAACGATACCCAATCCCGCCTTGTCTACTATTTGCAACACTTTTAAATATTTTAATGAAGTCGCATAAGTCGCATGAGTCGCATATGGTCGCATAATAAATTGAGGGCAATTGGGTAAGCCATTTCCAATTGGGGCATTCTTTGAATCACCCTAAGGAAATTGGGGCACAAATGGAATTACCCCTTGTGAATTATATAATGGTGTGTCATATATATGCATGTAGAGGGTTCTACAATTCCACTCCACTGTGGAAGAGTTAAATCGCGCTTGGCACATAGCAAGAGAAACAAGGGGCCCAGATTTGAACTTAAGACCTATCTTTTGATGTTGCGAGTGTTGCCCCCGTTACCGCTTGAGGCACTGAAATTGGACAAGTCGCCTAAGGTATACATTGGCAGTTACAAACTTTTGAATCTTTTGTGGTAAAATAAGTTGATCCTGATATTAACTGTAATTATGCATCATCTTTTGAACAATAATCTAACATGCCTTAAATACTGCACGTTGGAACCCACTGGAACCTGAGCCTTAGATATGTAACATGTATAGTGTTGAAATTATGTATATATTGCAGAGTTTTTGTTCTTTCGTACTGCAGAATTGAACTCTAACAACATACACTTACATATTTATTGCAGAAAGTTGTATGTAGCAATTACTAATGACGTTTCACACATATAAAATGTATCCTCAAGATGATTCCTTGATTTATATTTGAATATATAAAAAAAGGTTACACTTATAAATCATCAACTGAAAATAAAAGACCACTGGAAACTCATAATTTCAATGGTCAAGAAAATAAAAAAGAGGTGTCTTGAAAAAATTACATTAACAAAGAAACCAGTATATATGTGTGTGTGTGTGTATAATGTATTTGGATATATAATTAGGGCGAATGCTCCTCTTCTGGGGGTTGCTCCTCCTCCGGTGGTTGTGGTTCTGGCTGGCTCTCTTCCCCCGCTCCTTCTTCTTCCCCTCCCCCTCCACCTCCACTTCCACTTCCACCACCTTCCTCCTCTGGTGGTTGTGGCTCGGTTAAAACGTCCTCTGGCTTTGCGTTACTCTTTCTATTTGCGGCCTCAAGAACATGAGTGTAATTTCCTTTCTCCATGAAAAGTTGAGCAAAATGATGTTTGCAGTAAAGAACACCATCAAGGGCAGCATATGATGAGTGTGTTAGAGGGCAGCCTCCATGTGCACACTTGAAACATAATTTGTGGTATGGTTCGCCTTCCATCGTAATCTATAAATGTTTATAAAATTTCATTTAATACTAGGTTTAAGTGCAATCAAATGTGTTCTTTAGTTACATTTCAGTGGCAGAGCTTCAGGGTGCTTGGATTAGCTTATTTTTTGGTTTATCCATTTGTTAAATTTTGGAAACGCCAACAAGCTCACATTTGTTCAGTTTATGAGCTTATCAACTTAAATAAGTCACTAGCACAGGTCAGTAAGCTGAAAAAATGAGCTTATCGTCTTTTCCAAATTTCAGAAAGCTGATAAGACCATGAAATAAACTAATCCAAACAGGTTCCTAAGGGGACCCTCGGGGAAACACATTCAATCTTTTAGTTATATGTGGCTCTAGACGCAATGATAGAAGCCGGGAGAGGCTGGCATGATCTTCACTTTTTTCCGTAGTTAACATATATTTTAGAAAATATTATTATGAAATCAGAAATAAGTTTTTTTTTTTTTGCCCTCAATATAGAGTTAATAAATACTCCGTAAATTTGTCCATCTTAATTTGACGGAATTCGTGGCTCTACTAATGTCTAAAACATGTACACAAGCCACTACAAGGTGGTAAGGGGACACGACCTTTTGTTGTCTAAATAACAGGAAATATACGAACCTTTTCGAGGGGGTAGACAGTTTTTTCGCATTGTCTACATTTGTCTTGGGTGCCAGAGAACATAGACGAGAGCTTGCTTGGTGCCCTTGACTGTTGGATCAAGTTACTCATTTTAATCATAATAATATATAGATTCTAATTAGTACTTCAAAAGAGAGGGTGATACATATATTTCATCAACATACCGTGCTGTCTCTATCTGGTTTCGCCGCTGCAAAATTTTGATACAAAATGGAAAATCAAAAACACTAATAATACAAGTAATTTAGAGAACAAACGATGCGTAACACAAAACTAATTACAGTACATATATTTATGCATGTATGATAATATTAAAAATCTTACTAGTTTGGAAATTCTTGCTAAAATTCCCAGATTCTTTGAAAAGTTGCTCAAAATGGGGCTTGCAGTAAAGGACTCCATCCATTGATGAATAGTTGCTCATCTGCAATTGAGAGATACATCAAAACCTTGGTTTTTCACTTTTTCAGGTCAAACCAGCTTTTTTTAACATTGAGAACATTTATTTATATATATGAAAAAATAACATTTAAGAAACTTTTATATCACAATATGAAATCGACCTATGTTAAATTTCGATCTTGAAAACACATACACGAACACGACTTGACCTTTAAAACACTAGGTTCAAATTATGAACTATACATTTATAAAGGGCAAACCCCAAAAGAGTAAAATAGATATTGCATAGCAATTAACGTCGGACATGAGCGAAAAAACGACAAAAGCATAAGATTTATGATATGGGAAACAAACCGAAAGAGTGCCTTTGCAATGGATGCACCTAAAGCAAGATTTATGATACGTAACGCCATCAGCAGTCAATAAATCAACAAAATAAACAGTCTTATCACAAGCTTTGCATTTATCCAATGTTCCGGTGAATGACATTGTTTTTTCTTACTTTCTTCTTTGTTTAAATTCAAAAGTAGATCTTAACGAGAGGAGAAAAGTACCCAACAATATTGGGTTGTCAAAGAATTAAATCAAAAAAAAAGAATATTTAGTTTGTGTTGAATGTTTTTCATCCTAATTTTCTATTTTTTTTTCTTTTTTTGCAAATGTTTACTGACCACAATTAGATTGAATTAATGTAATGGCAACACTTGATTGGAGATCCTAATAATGTTGAGGGTGGTGATTACCCGATATAGATGGAGGAAAACAAGTTTTTTTTTTCTTCATTCTTTTTAGTTTTTCTTTTTAAAGATTTGACCCATTCACAAATGAAAAAAAATCACACATTTTATTAAGTAAATTACACGGTTTGTCCTTGTAGTTTGCATTGACTTGAAAAAATGTACACTTCGTCTTTAAATACGAAACGTTATTTACGGTTGGTCCTTCGCTTTAACAGAACACACAAACTCTCGTTATATTCCCACATGTGATACCCACGTGAGGGTATTTTGGTCTTTTCCCACCCACAATATTTTCCTGGTTTTTTATCACTACCTTTAACATTTGAATAAATACTCACCCTTCTATCTAGGGGTGAGCAAAACGGACCGCAGATCGGACCGGGAAACCGGCCCGAACTGGACCACACCGGACCTATTTCGGTCCAGTCCTCGCTCCATCCTTTTCCTTATTTTCGGTCCTCAGTCCGGTCGGTCCGGTTCGGTCTTACGAAAAAAAACCGGCAATTATGTCTTGTTGGACCGGACCGGACCGAAATGTTCGGTCCGGTGTTTTGGCCAAAGTCGGTTTCGGTCCGGTCCGGTTTTCGGACCGTGAGCACCCCTACTTCTATCTACCTTACTTTTTAACCTACCACTTTTCTCTTTCTTTCTTTCATTAACATATGAAACTAATACCTATCTATTAAAGTCAAGATTAAAAATGGTAAGATGTCATTTGGAAGACATGCATTGGTCACAACATCATGAACATGAATTTTGATTGTTGTGTTTGGATTGGCTTCCTACAACTTTAAAACATAATCCCTCATCATCTTATATTGTTGATTATAATCACATCTCGATTTCTTTTTCAGCCTCAGCTTTTGCTCTAAATGTCTTACTCTTTAAAACAATTAATTCATGCTTCTTTGTAGTTTCTCTTGAACTGCTTTAACTGGTATTTTAGGGTTTGTTTGGAGTTGTTCAACAAGTTTTTTAGAGGGCAAGGTATCCTGCGTCGAGCCCGGCGTTTTTCAGGAAGAAAACGTGACGTGATGGCACCACAATGACACAATCACTCGCGTCGTCCAGTGTCACACCGTCTTTGCGAGCCAAGGTGCTCCCGTTTTTTCCTTTTTTGTGTGTTTTTCATTGTTCTTGTGCTTTGTTTGTGTAGTGTGTTTTATCTTGTTTTGTTTTTGTTTTTGTTTTTGTTTTTGTGTTTGTGTGTGATGGTAGGAGTGAAGGAGACAAGTGAAGAAGAAGACCAGAACAAGAAAAACTTTAGTTTTTGTTTTACTTTTTTCACTTTAAACCATATTGCTATATATGTTAACATTATTAGTCCTAAGATTCTTTTTTACGTCGTTACTCCTTGAATTATTTTTCTTACCTTTTTAGTCTGTAAATTGTAATGTATCGTCTATTTTTATTAATGAAATTTTAAATTTAGTTTAATGTGTTGTTTTATTTGAATAAATGAAATAAAATTGTGGGGTTCAAAGGTGCACAACGGCACCAGAAATGTGGTGTTATGAAGGGAGGGGTGTTTTGATGTTGTGATGGATTTTTATGTTATGGAAAAAAGTGATGATGTGCCGACACTTTTCCTTACGACACCAGCGGGAACGAATTAGGGTACCTAGTGCTCTTAGAGTACCATTTAGATGTGGCATACAAGTTATTTTTTAGATTGTAAGCATCTATGAGTAGATTCATCTACTTTTCTACTTTTTGATTTTATCCCATTAAATATTCTTTTTTTTGTCTTTTTCTGCTTAGATGGACTTGTGTAAGGAACCTTTATAACGCTCTTATTATACATAAATTATCTCTTGTTTGTACATTATTTATCCATATAAATATATTAAATATTATATCTTTAGGTACTTATTCGTGTATTAGTTGTTTTAGGATTAAAAGAATGAAAGGAGGACTAGAAACGCAGAGGATATCCGTTAAAGATATTAACGGTCGTTAAAGAAAAAACTTAGAAGAAATAATAAAGAAAATCGCATTAAAGTGCGGCGCACTTAGTATTATGTGTGGCGTACTTGTGAACGAGAACAGAGAATTTAATTCAAAGACCAAGTACGACGCACTTCTTATGAAGTGCGGCGCACTTGCATCTGTAGTTACAAAAATATCATTTAATCCTATGGCATTGATTAGTGACCGATCATTGGCAATTGGTAATTATTTCCCACGTTCAGAAGGGCCTCAAAAGTCTATAAATTGAACCCCTATCTCTGTGTTTACATACACAATCAAGAAATCATCAAAAGTTAGAAAGAAAGGATGAACTAACTTAGTTCATCCAATCTCACTTGTTATATCATCAAAGGGGACGATTTAGTAGTTAGTATTCAGACTAGAGTTGTTGTGACAAAGTGATTTATAGTTTGGAATATTTGTTTGGGTAATTTGTAGTTTTCGTTCGGGAAAACTCTTGTAACATGATCATTTTCTTGTGAGCTTTGGTATTAATCTTATTACTAAACATGTCATGATATTTATGCTTATGATTATAATCATAATATACTCGATGTTGGAATATTTGGATACTTGTTAAATGTTTGATTCATCATTTGTAATAGAAAAAGGTCAAAAGGCTTTGTTACTTCGGTGAGGTTTCGTGTTATTTGTCTATGAATGACCCAATGTTAATCTTGTGAGAATGGATTAATAAAACATTTATCAACCCAAATATAAATATGTTTAACGCCTAATCATATGTCTAACGAACCTGATTAGGAGAGTTTATTATTATTATCGTCATCTACAAATCAATCTTTAAGCATTTGGTATATTAAGGATTAAAGGCCAAAATGATTCCTTCTTATATTTAATAGTTAATTGCTTGAATGATTATCCGGCTATTCTTGGTTTTTATTCTTATTTGTGTGCGCATTCCTATTTATGTGTATGTTTTATCCCCATTGTTTTTTGGCCTAATTAAGCATTGTTTTAATCAACTTGTGTACGAAAATAGTCAAATTGGAAGTTGTGTCTTTTATAATCAATCTTTGGATTCGTGAAAAATCTAGAGATGTTCTTGCAAAACATGTTAACTCTTAAGAACGTCAATCCCGTGGAACGACCTGGTCTTGCCTAAAATCTATACTATATACGGGGATTACACTTTACCCGTATGTTGGTTTGAATCGGTAAAACTAGTCTATAAATTTAAAGCTTTTACAACACATCAAAGTTTTTGGAGCCGCTGCCGGGGATTGATTTGTTTCTTTTTAGTTTTCTTACTGTTTTTCAAAATTACACCACCCCACCGTACAGTTCTCAGGCAAACTGAACAAACAATTCGTTTCTGCTACAGAAAGTATGGCGCACATACAAACTAGCACGCCGGTTTTTCTGGAAAATCCAGGAGTACGCCGCACTTCTAACGAAGTACACCGCACTTTATGGAGGATTTCAAACCAATGTCTCAAACTCTATAATCCTATCAAGAGGAACCTCAAACATGTAATGAGATATATCATAAAGAGTACCCTCAAGATCAGGAGTATCTCCTCCAGCGGGCTCAGAAATACCGTCAGTGACCAATGGATCTACTGCGATCTCCATTGTGCCTCCCGCATTGGCCTCTGCCTCAAACCCCTCCTTGTCCTCCCTAATATCACTAGTAGAAAACTCAACACCCACACCTATACCATCCTCAGTATGAGCTCTAACTCCCTCACTAATACCCAAATCTGCAACAGTCTCTGCATCAGCAGTACCCATCTCCATATGCTCTCCTCCGCTAACCTCAGATGAGTATGAATCTCTGAACCTCTTGCGATGCGAAAGATCAGCAAGAGCAGGGGTTATCGATCTCGAAACATGAGTAGATGATGGTACCAAAGTAGTAGGGGACCTGCATCTCTTGCGAGATGGTCCAGCAAAAGGTGAAAATGAATCCAATGACCTCTCAGGAGATGAACCTAGAGATGACTCTGATGTTGTAGGTGGGTAAAGAGTAGACAATGGTGCAGACCTCCAACGCATAAAAGCCTCACTACATCGTGGAGTTCTAACCGGGGGATCAATCAATCTAGGTTATGCAAGTCTAGTCGATGGTCCTGAATGAGACTGACCTGATGCATCGCATCCTGAAGAATGAACTGATGATGAGTCTTATAACGAATTTGAAGATGAACCTGAAGAAATATCTGATGAAGAGTCAGAAGATGAACTAGAAGAAGATGAGTCTGAAGTAAAATCTTGTGAAGAGTGACGATCCGAAGAACGATGAGATACACGTCTCCATGTAAGTCTGCGAGCAGGAAAAGGTCCAACTCTCTTCCTCGCAGGCAACAACTTACGTGGCCTATTGGGGTGGGTGCGGTAAGGTCGACCGAAGGGAATAGCCTCACCTGGTCGGATAAGAATCGCTAGCCGTCGACGAATCCCGGGTGGGGTAACAACAGGTGCAAGTGGAAACTCAGATGATGGTGTAAGAGACTCATGCCTCTCGGGTCTCTGCTCAGTAGGCTGACTCACTGTCCACATCTGAGTCATCAAAACATAAGAAGGGTGAAACCAATGGTGTAACACCTCACCCATATGGGTCAAATGTTACACTTATGGCATCAAAACAAACGCAAGCGAAAGACTTCACTTATAAAAATGGTTCAACAAAGTTCCTCAACAAAACAAAGGAATTAATAGGTCTTGAACATAATGACCTTCAAACAAAAATAAATCCAATACAGAATTTAAGCGGAAGGCAAAATGCAAAATCCAAAGTTTTAGCAATTTAAATGAAATGAGGACAACTATCATCCATTCGGTCCACTAAGAGCTCCTAAGCACTCTTCACTCATAACCCAGCTTCCCTCTTATTACCTGCCGCGGAGAAAAGAAATGCGGCTGAGCTAAAAAGCTCAGTAAACATATATGAACAGATATGAAGAGATATATAAACAAACGGATAGATAAAGTATGCAAGGTAAACGAAATGGAACCACCATAAGCTGGTAGCAGAGATTTCATATATCATACGAACTGAACGAAACAAATAGTCAAACAATACATAAAGAAATTCCCACAGAGCTTGAAACAAATGTCTAAAGCATGCCTCACGCTTAGACCCTACAATAAAAAACATAGCATATCGTATCAAGTTGTACATGGGAGCTGCAGCTCCATATGTACTCTACAAATGTGCAATGGGGTGTTGGCACCACACTAAGCCATGCACCAAATCATATCCAAATCCTATACATATTAGCCTAGGATGCATCCATACGCCCCTCTACAATCAAATCAAATCATATATGGCCAAGTGCATAAAAGAGCACACATAAAAATGGGGACGCCGTGGACTGATCACACCGCCAGAGATAGTGTTACGCCATTGGTACCATAATGACGCGGCCATGGTACCTCCATGGCTAGTTAATAGCTCATGCATCGGAACAAATAAAAAGGGCTCATATATCATATCGAAGCAAACATAATATATCTATAGAAGGTCATGATCAAACATACAAATAAACTAATATCATGGTAGTGCCAAATGAAGCATATATCAAACGAGTTAAAAGGGTTCAACGAAGCTATCAAATAAAGTATCAAACGAAACATAAATAGGGATTTCAACAAGGCAAATAGATACGGAGCAAAGTCATGAGAATCCTTAAAAGAAAAGATAGAATATATGTACCTTAAAAACAAAGCAACGCCTATCCAAAAACTAGAGTTACTCCTTCTTCAACAAATCTGCACGAATTAAGAAACAATTATTATTTTGGAGTATAGATATCACTTGTTCTTATATTTTAAAATTCTCTTTTATATATTTCGTATTGGTTAATTATATCTACTGTGTATTCTAAATGGTTACAATATATATATGCTTGTAGGATAATTTACGAACCAGTTCTAATATGAAAATAATGTCATGACTTATATACTTATACTCTTACACTATCAAGACAACAAATGTTTAACATGAGTTCAAGTCATGTTTTCAATTTTCATAAGTTCTTTAGTTAACTCATTAGCTAGGCCAAAATAACATCTTTTGTTAAGTATAGTATAACAACCATTAAGACTTGATGCTCCATTTTTATTGTTTCTATATAAATGATAAACATGGAATGAGAATGCCTTTTTATATTGTCATTTTATATGTATGATAGGCATAAGACCAGATTACATATTGGTCAATTGGCGAAGGCTACTTCTGCTAACTTAAGACTTAATATTTAAGCTAGATAAGTGGTTAATCAAAACAGTTGTATATGAAAAACAATAACTACTCAGTGATCGTATGCTGTTTATGACCAAAGCAGATTACATAGTTCTCCATTATTAACAAAAACATTCACAACTATGCATGCCTAAAAGTAACTATAACCTTTTAAGACCTAAACCTTTTATGTCCAGTTATATAAAAAAACTCAGATTGATGCATGGTTCTTCTTTAGCCTTAACATACTGACATGTTTCTATTGTTTCTATTATATATGTAATGTTTTGCCCTTACATTAAGAATCATGCATATTCTTGTTACCATATAAGTTTAAGTTTCGTGAAACATTACATGCATTGTACTTGCATCTGATTCATCATTGATGGTGATTTATTCTATCTCCGTATCATTTTTAGTAGTACATAACATGGTGATTTGACTAGCTTATATGATGCATTAATAGATGGTTCAAAGTACCTTAAGGCTTATCCGTGAAGAGATGGGAACCGAAACAAGAACGCGAACACTAAGATTAAACGAGGCACGATTGAACCCAAAACCAAGACCCGCACGAACAGCCAAACTACCAATCACGAACCAGAATATTAATCCCACCAAAACCTAAACTGAAACTAAATTTAACCACACATCACAACCCGAACGGAACTCGAACTAGAGCAAAAGAAACAGAACTTCTGGACAAAACCCAAGGTACGATCACAACCCCAAACTAACTGGGTATATTGGCCTCCAACCCTTATATTTTTGTAGAGAAATCCGTATGGAAACTGCTTAGGTTTTGTTTGGTGATACTGTGAGATTCTTAAACGAGTTAGTGTGGCTGATGATATAGGGCGTATGCTAACCGAACATGTCGATAAAAACATGATTAGGATGAGAGTAGAGGAAGAGCGGGTATACAGGAGACCAAGTAAAAGGAACGTGTGTTGCTATTTGGATTTTTTTCAGTTATTTGAACTTCTAATTTCATATCTTATTGATCACATATAGTTATGTCATGTTACTTAAACATGGGAATGGATAAGGACTAGTAATACTTGTACTTATATTAATTGGGTTGAATAGATATGAACAGATATATAAACAAACGGATAGATCAAGTATGCAAGGTAAACGAAATGGAACTACCATAAGCTGGTAGCAGATATCTCATATATCATACGAACTGAACGAAATAGATAGTCAAACAAAACATAAAGAAATGCCCATCGAGCTCGAAACAAATGTCTAAAGCATGCCTCACGCTTAGACCCTATATTCAAAAACATATCATATCGTATCAAGTTGTACATGGGAGATGCAGCTCCAGATGTACCCTACAAATGTGGAATGGGGTGTTGGCACCACACTAAGCCATGCAGCAAATCATATCTAAATCCTATACATATTAGCCTAGGATGCATCCATACGCCCCCTACAATCAAATCAAATCATATATGGCCAAGTGCATAAAAGAGCACACACAAAAATGGGGGCGCCATGAACTGATCACACCGCCACAAATAGTGTCACGCCATTGGTGCCACAATGACGCGGCCATGGTACCTCTATGGCTAGTTAATAGCTCAGGCATCGGAACAAATAAAAAGGGCTAATATATCATATCGAAGCAAACATAATATATCCAAAGAAGGTCATGATCAAACATACGAATAAACTAATATCATGGCAGTGCCAAATGAAACATATATCAAACAAGTTAAAAGGGTTCAACGAAGCTATCAAATAAAGTATCAAACAAAAAACAAATCATAGGATGGGAAACATAAATATCAACAAGGCAAATAGATACGGAGCAAAGTCATGAGAATCCTTAAAAGAAAGGATAGAATATATGTACCTTAAAAACAAATCAACGCCTATTCGAAAACTAGAGTTACTCCTTCTTCAACAAATATACACGAATTAAGAAACAATTATTATTTTGGAGTATAGATATCACTTGTTCTTATATTTTGAAATTCTCTTTTATATATTTTGTATTGGTTAATTATATCTACTGTGTATTTTAAATGATTACAATATAAATGCTTGTAGGATAATTTACGAACAAGTTCTAATATGAAAATAATGTCATGACTTATATACTTATACTCTTACACTATCAAGACAACAAATGTTTAACATGAGTTCAAGTCATGTTTTCAATTTTCATAAGTTCTTTAGATAACTCATTAGCTAGGCCAAAATGACATCTTTTGTTAAGTATAGTATAACAACCATTAAGACTTGATGCTCCATTTTTTATTGTTTCTATATAAATGATAAACATGGAATGAGAATGCCTTTTTATATTGTCATTTTATATGTATGATAGGCATAAGACCAGATTACATATTGGTCAATTGGCGAAGGCTACTTTTGCTAACTTAAGACTTACTATTTAAGCTAGATAAGTGGTTAATCAAAACAGTTGTATATGAAAAACAATAACTACTCAGTGATCATATGCTGTTTATGACCAAAGCAGATTACATAGTTCTCCATTATTAACAAAAACATTCACAACTATGCATGCCTAAAATTAACTATAACCTTTTAAAACCTAAACCTTTTATGTCCAGTTATATAAAAAAACTCAGATTGATGCATGGTTCTTCTTTAGCCTTAACATACTGACATGTTTCTATTGTTTCTATTATATATGTAATGTTTTGCCCTTACATTAAGAATCATGCATATTCCTATTACCATATAAGTTTAAGTTTCATGAAACATTGCATGCATTGTACTTACATTTGATTCTTCATTGATGGTGATTTATTATATCTCCGTATCATTTTTAGTAGTACATAACATGGTGATTTGACTAGCTTATATGATGCATTAATAGATGGTTCAAAGATACCTTAAGGCTTATCCGTGAAGAGATGGGAACCGAAACAAGAACGCGAACGCTAAGATTAAACGAGGCACGATCGAACCCAAAACCAAGACCTACACAAACAGCCAAACTACCAATCACGAACCAGAATATTAATCCCACCAAAACCCAAACTGAAACTAAATTTAACCCGAACGGAACTCGAACTAGAGCAAAAGAAACGGAACTTCTGGACAAAACCTAGGGTACGATTACAGCCCCAAACTAACTGGGTATATTGGCCTCCAACCCATATATTTTTGTAGAGAAATCCGTATGGAAACTACTTAGGTTTTTTTAGTAATACTGTGAGATTCTTAAACGAGTTAGTGTGGCTGATGATATAGGGTGTATGCTAACCGAACATGTCGATAAAAACGGGATTAGGATGAGAGTGGAGGAAGAGCGAGTATACAGGAGATCAAGTAAAAGGAACGTGTGTTGCTATTTGGATTTTTTTTCTGTTATTTGAACTTCCAATTTCATATCTTATTGATCACATATAGTTATGTCATGTTACTTAAACATGAGAATGGATAAGGACTAGTAATACTTGTACTTATATTAATTGTGTTATTATTATTATTATTTCTTTTTATTAAATTTTAGGGTATTATAAATGGTAACTCTTGTGCTATAGGTCAGAAATCCTCTGATGGATCGGAATCAGAAGAAGATAAATAATCCACCAAATCGAGCACTCAGATAGGTGAAAGGACATGAACTACTCCCACCTCCGGTGCAACTAAAGGATCAGCAGGTGCAATAGGAACCACAGGAATAACAGGGATACTGGAAGGAATAGTGCCAAAGAGAATCACTCATGGGACATGAGAACCCACACTCTCCATAGATGAATCTGACAAAATAGGAATAACAGGGGCTGCCATAACCTGCACAAGCAAAAGTTTATATAAATCTCTTTATATGAAACCATGCTAAATGCGTGCAATGCCGAGAAGTAAGTATGATGCAAAATATGATATGTCAAAATGATGTATAAAGTAATTATGGCAATATGATATATATAATTTGCACTTATATATATGTATATATAATCTGCTATTATTATTAGATATATATGTAAGCAGGTAAGAACACGTAGGATCACGTATTGGTTATAGACCATACCTAGTATAAGCTACCTGGTTCAATATAACATTGGCTATGAATACCAATCTGTCACACCCCTGAACGGGCCCTGGACGGAAACACGTGTCCGAAGGCATAACGTCATAATATACATCACATAAGATCAAGTAAATGACCACTACATGGACGTTTGATAAAACATAACTCATTGATTTGATTAAAAATAAAATAAGTCTTACAATATTCTTAACATAATTGAATTAGTTTTAGCGGAAGCTTAAGACAAGTACAGCGGAACCATAACATGTTTTTAAAACAACGAGTATTTAAATTTAAAGATAAATATTCTTGAAAGACACCCGGCAAGGCATGCAACATCAATTAGCACCTCAAGAATAATCCAGCTAAGCACCTGAGAAAACATGCTTAAAACAGTCAACATAAAGTTGGTAAATTCATAGGTTTAAATTTAGTAATAAGAGTAGACCACAAGTTCACAATACGCATGCGATAGTTATAACAGATACAACTTCACATAAAAAGTATTTACTATTGCGCTAAGCTTATGACACCGAGGCTTAATTCAAAGAAGCATATTATATGCCAATCAAGAAATTAACTGCCCTAGAGGTATCTAACCAAGATAACCTAGTGAAATCCGACATGATATATATCCGTTTGTTCGTGTCTCCCGAATCTAGTAAGCGCTACTTACCCGGATAGGGATAATTAGTCCCAATAGATCTATTTACAACATTTGCGCTCACTTAACCAGTACGGTCGGTTAAGAAATTAACGGTTCATGATAGTTCGTGCATTAGTGGTCTATTCGAAACTTAGGCAACACGTAATCAGGAAAAAAGGTAACGTAAAGTAATTGTGTCCATAGTAAAAGTAACCAACGTATTTCCAAAAGAAAGGCTCTAAGTAATTGCCTCCATAAGTAAAACAAAGTGTGATATCAATCATGTAACCGAGTTTGCAATTAGTATGTAAACAGTTTTGTCAATGTGTATGTAAACGAGTGTGTAACCAAGTTACGAAATCAAGTATGTAAAAGAGATTGTAAATGATTATGTAAACAAGTTTGTAAACGAGCACGTTCTCACCCCAAAATTTATAAGGTAAATATAAAACAAGTAAAACATGGGGCTATGAACTCACCTTTAGCAAATGGTGAGATAAATATCAATGAAGAGATATAATGCCAAGAGGTCCTACTTGCGACCTAAATCAATGACGCGTCTTAGAAAGACGAAAAGTATACGAAACTTGTACGAATCGTTTATAAGAGAAAAAAAGTCATCCATGAGTGTTTGTGCTTTGGCTTAATTAACAAAACGTGACTAAATAAAATTATACAGTTTTTCGTTATGTTTCGGCGTTTAACTAAAAATTACCATTTTAGTAAGTTTCTATTTTAGGAAAGTTTTTAGTTTCGGGAAGTTAATACCGTCCCCTATATTTGATAAATCCATATTTCCTTCAACGCACTAGAGAATCCTCAACGTTTAACTTCCATGCCTATCTTGTTAACATTCACTAAACTTGCTATTTTTAGTAACCTTAACGCTTTCCTTAAAATATGTTAACGACGATTCTAATGATACTAATCAATATATATGTGATACTATATGTTTCGCTAACGTTTTAAAAGCTCAAATCATCCTGAAAGCGTCCGAAAACTCATTTTACTATTCACATCAGCACCTACATTAACTATTTTGCCGAAAAATGTTTCAAGTTTCATTTGGCTATAACATGGCCGTTTTAAATCCGATTTTAGTGTACAATATATGAAAACCTATCTACTCGAAACGAGCTCTCCAAAAACTACCTTTACGCCTAATGAAAACATTCTTAAGTGTCCGCAAACCCAAAAATAACGACGGATCAGGAACATCATTTTTTGTAAATGCTCCCAAAAATCACACCAAACTTCACAATAGTGCCTAATCTAGCCTAATCTCCATTCACAACTAATCCACAACAAAACCACACCTAAAGCTAACCCAATCCCTTCATTTCTATTGTTGCAACTCATTTTTCAACTCACCTCACCAAGATTATAAAGTCATAAGCATATTACTTTCATTTTTATAAAAGATGTCAAGATGTTATTTCATTTCTTTTAGAAAAATTAACACAAACACCATAGAAATTTATAGATCTATGCAAGAACATAAGTAAATAATGAATGAAAGTAGAAATGATAGCATAAGTTTCAAACTAAGCTTACAAATGAAGAACAAGCTTAAGAAATATGATAGAAGATGATGGAAGACTTGGATCATGAAAAAACTCAAATAATAACCAAACCCTAATTTGTAGATCTTGAATTAAACTCTTGAATCAATGAACCAATACTTGTAATCACCCTAAATAACCTTAGATATGAGCCTAGTATGCTTGGATCTTGCAAGAAATCAAAGAAACTCAAACCCTAATAAGGGGTGTTTGTTGCCGTGAGCTAAGAGAAGAAAAGAGGGAGAGAAAGAAATTTTTTAGGCTATGAAATGAAGAGTGAAACCCTAAGTTGTTATAGTGTGATATTTATAGGACCATGGTAGGATTTTATGGTATGTCTTGTAGTGTATATGTGACCAACACACACCAAAAGTATGTGTGTGTGCTTGCTCGGCCGAAACCACCCACAAGGACCAAATGGTTCAAATTTTTGGATCATGGTTCATAATCTAAGTATAAGAGCTAGTCAAACATGGTCAATATGTATAAGTATGCATTTGTCTTGACTTGGATGGTTATGTGTGCATGAGATGGACTTCCTCATGTGT
Organism: Tanacetum coccineum; assembly: GCA_026074375.1. NCBI lineage: Eukaryota > Viridiplantae > Streptophyta > Magnoliopsida > Asterales > Asteraceae > Tanacetum > Tanacetum coccineum. The sequence continues at coordinate 7,098 of BQNB010022234.1, read as the reverse complement.
CACTATTACACACATGCATGGGACTTTCATAAAAAAGATGCCTTTGATTTAATTTTAAGACTTATGGTTGTTTTGCTTTGGGTTTAGGCGTCCAAATTTAACAAGAGGGGGGGGTATGAATGAAATTTTTGACTTATAAACATGAGATGAATGATAACTAAAGTTTACACGAAAAGATTTTGGATTTCCGGGGTTCCGTTTGATCAAAAACGCGAAAAACTAAATTATACGCTAAAACATAAAAATAAGTATCGAAAGTGATCGTAAACTACGAAACACTTAGAAAAGATAAAATTATGTATATAATATCTAGAGTAGTCAAAATCCGAAGTCGGAACGCGTCCGATGACGTTTTTCAGATTTACGCGAGTAAACTTACCGGTAAACTGCCAGATTCAAACGTGACGTATAAAAGTCAAAAATAATGATCGGAAAAGTTTAAAATATTGACCTAAAATTTACGGGGTGTGATATCCTTCCCCCGTTAAAAGAGCTTTGTCCTCAAAGCTTAAGACGTAACTTTAGACGCAGATGCAGGGTTAGCAAAAAGATGAGGATACTTTTTCTTCAGTTAATCCTCATGCTCCCAAGTAAACTCAGGACCTCGTCTTGAGTTCCAACAGACTTTCACAATTGGGATGCGGTTTTGCTTTAGTCGTTTAACTTCTTGATCCATGATTTCGATCAGTTCTTCAATGAAATTAAGCTTGTCATCAATCTGGATTTCATCCAACGGAATAGCTAAGGGTTCGTCGGAGAAACACTTCATCAAATTAGAAACGTGAAAAGTACTATGAACCCCACTTAATTACTTTTAGGAGTTCAAGTCGATATGCAACTGTTCCCACTTTAGCAAGGATTTTGAAAGGTCCGATATAACGAGGATTTAGCTTCCCCCGTTTGCCGAAACGTATCACCCCTTTCCATGGCGATACTTTCAACATAACCTTATCTGCAGCTTGAAATTCCAGTGGCTTACGTCTCCTATCGGCGTAGCTCTTTTGTCTATTATGTGCCGCTTGAATACGCTTCTTGATTTGGATGATCTTTTCCGTTATTTCATTAATAATCCCAGGGCCAGTAAGCTGAGCATCTCCAACCTCAGCCTAACAGACAGGCGATCGACATTTTTGGCCGTACAGTGCTTTAAACGGTGCAGCTTTGATACTCGTATGGTAATTGTTGTTGTAGGAAAACTTCACCAAAGGTGGGTGTCTATCCCAACCTTTCTCAAAATCAATCACACAAGCACACAGCATGTCCTCAAAGGTTTGGATGGTTCTCTCACTCTAAGCATCCGTCTGCGGATGATAAGCCATACTCATATCCAATTGAGTATCTATAGCTTTGTTTAGCGATTGCCAGAAATGAGATGTAAATTTACTATCTTGATCAGAAATAATCAAAACTGGCACTCCATGTCTTGAGACTACTTCCTTCGAGTATTGTCTCGTCAACTTTTCCATCGAGTCAGTTTCCTTCATTGGTAAGAAATGAGCAGACTTGGTGAGTCCGTCAACAATTACCCAAATTGCATCTTGACCAGTCGACGTCTTTGGCAACTTAGTAATGAAATCCATTGTAATGTTCTCCCACTTCCATACTAGGATCACAGGTTGAACCAACAAACCGGATGGTTTTTGGCATTTGGCCTTAACTTTGGCGGTTAGTTATCTTAATGATGTAGTGGCAATCTTTAGCTGTCAATATTTGGGGGCCACCAATACATTTTCTTCAAGTCTTGGTACATCTTGTCCGATCCAGGATGGATCGAATACTTTGACTTATGCGACTCGTGCATAATCAGAGTCCTCAAGTCACCAAAACAGAGTATCCAACTTCTATTCCTCAAACATAACGTTCCATCAGCACGGGGCTCATACCACCCAAATCTTCAGTTCCATAATTCTCTTCCTTTCTCGCCTCAACATGAGCGTTTAAAATTTGCACGGGAAGGTTTAGACCAATCGTCATAACCAAAGCTTGAACTCGTTAAGGCTTAATCTGTTCCTTTCGGCTCAAGGCATCCGCCACCATGTTCGCCTTTCTCGGATGATAATGAATTTCATAGTCGTAGTCACTCAACAGTTCTAACCATCTATGTTGTCTCATGTTCAACTCTTTCTGATCAAGAATATGTTGCAAGCTCTTATGATCAGTGAACACAACGCACTTCGTGCTGTACAAATAATGTCTTAACATTTTGAGAGCAAACACCACCGCTCCTAGTTCTAAGTCATGTGTAGTTTAATTCTTCTCATGAATCTTGAGTTGGTGTGATGTGTAGGCTATGACTTTCTCCCTTTGCATCAAAACTGCACCCAACCCATTGCGAGAAGCATCACAGTAAACCATGAAGTTTTTCACTACCTTCGGGTAAAGCCAATATCGGTGCACTACATAATTTCTGCTTCAACGGCTAAAATGCAGCTTCTGCCTTTTTAGTCCAATCGAACTTCACGCTCTTCTGAGTCAACTTCGTCATAGGTTTGGCAATCTTCGAGAAACCTTTGATAAATCGTCAGTAATAGCCGGCAAGACCTAGAAATTGATGAATTTATGTCAGAGTCTTGGGCGATGCCCGATCCTTGATTGACTCAATCTTAGATGGGTCTACGTGAATGACTTCACTATCAATCATGTGTCCGATAAATTATACCTTCGACAGCCAAAATTCACACTTTGAAAACTTAGCGTACAATTCTTCCTTCTTAAGCAACTCTAAAATTAACTTAAGATGTTCTGCATGCTCCTCCTCGCTCTTGGAGTAGATCAAGATATCATCAATAAAAAAGATCACGAATTTATCTAAGTATGGTTTGCACACCCGATTCATCAAGTCCATGAATACTGTCAGTGCGTTAGTCAGTCCAAAAGGCATTACTTGGAACTCGTAGCGGCCATAGCGAGTCCTAAACGCCATCTTTGGAATGTCCTCGTCACAAACTCTGAGTTGGTGATAACCAGACCTCAAGTCGATCTTTGAGTAAACACTTGATCCTTGCAACTGATCAAATAAGTCGTCGATTCTCGGAAGTGGATATCGATTCTTCACAATCAGCTTGTTTAGTTCACGGTAATCGATACACATCCGAAAAGATCCATCTTTCTTTTTAACAAACAAGACCAGGGCTCCCCAGGGTGAGGAACTCGGTCTTATAAACCCTTTGTTAGAAATTTCTTGTAGTTGAGTAGACAGTTCTTGCAGTTCCGACAGTGCTAATCTATATGGGGCTCGTGCCACAGGAGCAGCACCTGGGACCAAGTCGATTTTGGAATTCAACTTGTCGTGCTGGTGGTAATCTAGAAAAATCTTCTGGAAAGACCTCTGGAAAGTTCTGTACAGGTGGCACGTCCTCAAGTCGCTTCTCCTCCGACTTGTCTTCGGTTTCCTTCTCCATAACTTATGCTAAAAAAATTGGGCAACCTTTCTTAATATATTTATGAGTCTTAGTGCACGATATAATGCTCAATTTTGACTTTTTTCCTTTGCCATTTCCATCACCTTAAACTATCAAAACTTCATCTCCATAGGGAATCCGCACAATCTTCTCATCACACACGATCACTGCATGATGGTTCGCTAACCAATCTATGCCGATGATGACATCAAAACTACCAAGTTCTACCGGCATTAGGTCAATATTAAATGGGTAACCTAGCAATCCTAACGTACAGCCTCTAAGTACGGTATTAGTTTCAGAAACTCTCCCGTCGGCTAATTCGACAGCATAACTAACGTCTAAAGTATCAGGGATTACATCAAGTAAGGTACTAAAAGTAGCCGACACAAAACTTCGATCGGCACTCGAATCAAATAATACAGAAGCATAATGATTGTTGAGAAGAAACGTACCCGTGACGACATTAGAATCGGGGTTCGCGTCTCCTCCACCTAGCATATATGCCTTTCCTCTTGCTTCACCAATACCACACTTGTTTCTAGTTTTGTTTCCACGGTTCTGATCTTTCAGCTTTGGATAATCACTCCTGTAGTTTCCTTGCCTTCCACACTCGAAACAAGTTAAAACTCTCAGATTAACTACTTGACCCCTATGATTGGAAGTAGTGGAATTTGTGGCCTTACAGTCCCTTGTCAAATGTCTAACCTTGTTGTACATCCCACATCTTACAGTGCATGGCCCTTCATGATGAAATTTACACTTGTTGAAGAGAGGTAGTGGTCCATTATACACTCTCCTTTCATTGTTGCCAGCTATGTAGGCTCTTGCTAGGTTTGGACCTCCAACATTATGTCTTTTGTTTGGTGGTTGCTGCCCACGGTTGTCCTTTTGGCTGTTATCAAACTTTCTTTTATTCTCAGCATTTCTCATAACATAACCTTTCAACTTTTGATCCATTAAGTTGTTAGCCATACGGACAACATCTTGTAGTCTTGTAGGTTCTGCAGCAATCACATTTCCCTGGATATTATCCGAGAGACCTCCAATAAACTTCTTAACCCGATCCTCCTCTCCGGGAACCATCTTGGTGCACAACATGGTAAGCTCTTGGAATCTCTGAGTATAAGTAGCCAAATCGTTGTTCTTCATGGTCAAATTTCACAGCTCAGATTCCATCTTTTGAATTTTAGTCCTTGGGCAGTACACTTCAGCCATTAGCTTCATAAGCTCTCTCCATGACATGGAAAATGCAGCATCAGTTCCAATAGTTCTCTTATGTGAATTCCACCAAGTTAGTGCACTGTTTAACAGTATGCAAGTAGCATACTTGACTTGGTATTTCTCTGGACAATTGCTGATATGGAATAATGTTTCCATCTTCTTAAACCACTTTATCAACCCGACAACTCCTTTAGTTCCCTTGAAGTTGAGTGGTTGACATTTCATGAAGTCCTGGTACGTACACTCTTGGACAACAGGCCTAGCATCTCTATCATTCTCATTGTGATTTCCATTTCCGTTGCCATTACCATTTCCGTTACCACCCTCATCATTACCGTTTCGAAGTCTGATGTTCATGTTAGCTTCACGAGTTTCTAAAGCTTTTGTCACACGTCGGTTGATCATTTCCTCAATTGCGATAGGCGTCATTTCGGAATGAGTGTTACTCATTGTTCTACATCACAAGACATCACACATGGTGAGATTCAATACGCGATATAACCACTATATATGGTAAATAAGATTTATAAAGGAAAATACAATAGAACATATTTTTCCAGAACAAGTAAAGAACAATAAAGATGAACAAGCAAGCGAATCAAAATAAGCTTTTCATATCATAGCAAAGCTTCATAGTTGGTTACAATCAATCCCATAACAAGGATACTTGATTTACAATTTTTCTACTACTACATCTAGACCTAACAATCAGTCTAATGTACTACATAACCATGATACTACTAAACTAACGGTGAAATCCCAAACGCCTCTCAACAAGTGACTCTAACCACCTAAGTCTCCTCCGAGTATCATCATGATCCCTACATATCTAACGAAACTCCTCCTGAGAAAGTGCCATGTGACGACGAAGACTGTCAACACGATCTCTCTTGATACACAACAAAGCTCGAATCCTCAAGTTCTGCCGTCCTAGACTCCTAACCCAATTAGCCGAACCAGCTCTCTCTCTACTAGCCACTAACTGACCAGCCTCCAACTGTCTCTGAGCAGTCTCAAACTCTGTAATCCTATCAAGAGGAACCTCACACATGTAATGAGATGTATCATAAAGAGTACCCTCAAGATCAGGAGTATCTCCTCTAGCAGGCTTAGAAATACCATTAGTGACCAATGGATCTACTGCGATCTTCATCGTGCCTCCCGCATTAGCCTCTGCCTCAAACTCCTCCTCGTCCTTCCTAATATCACTAGTAGCAACCTCAATATCCATACCTATACCATCCTCAGTATGAGCTCTAACTCCCTTACTAATACCTAAATCTGCAACAGTCTCTGCATCAGCAGTACCTATCTCTATATGCTCTCCTCTGCTAACCTTAGATGAGTATGAATCTTTGAACCTCTTGTGAGGCGGAAGATTAGCAAGAGCAAGGGCTACCGATCTTGAAACAAGAGTAGATAATGGTATCAAAGTAGCAGGGGACCTACATCTCTTACGAGATGGTCCAGCAGAAGGTGAAGATAAATCTAATGACCTCTCAAAAGATGAACCTAGAGATGACTCTGATGTCGTAGGTGGGTAAAGAGTAGACAATGGTGCAGACCTCCAATGTATAAAAGCCTCACTACATCATGAAGTCCTAACTAGGGGATCAACCAATCTAGGTGATGCAACTCTAGTCGATGGTCCTGAATGAGACTGGCCTGATGCATCACATCCTGAAGAATGAACCGATGATGAGTCTGATAATGAATCTGAAGATGAACCTAAAGAAATATTTGATGAAGAGTCCGAAGATGAACTAGAAGAAGATGAGTTTGAAGTAAAATCTGGTGAAGAGTGACGATCCGAAGAACGATGAGATACACGTCTCCATGCAAGTCTACGCTCAGGAAAAGGTCCAACTCTCTTCCTCGCAGTCAACAACTTACACGGCCCATTAGGGTGGGTGCGGTAAGGTTGATGAAGGGAATATCCTCACCGGGTCGGATAAGAATCGATGGCCGTCGATGAATCCCAGGTGAGGCAACAACAGGTGCAAGTGGAAACTCAAATGATGGTGTAAGAGACTCATGTCTCTTGGGTCTCTGCTCAGCAGGCTCTGACTCATTGTCCGCCTCCGAGTCATCAGAACATAAGAAGGGTGAAACCAATGGTAACTCTGGTGCTATAGGTAAGGAATCCTTTGATGGGTCAGAATCAGAAGAAGATGAATAATCCACCAAATCGAGCACTCTGGTAGGTGAAATGACAAGAACTGCTCCCACCTCCAGTGCAACTAAAGGATAAGCAGGTGTAATAGGAACCTCAGTAGGAACTACAAGAATAACAGGGATACTGGTAGGAATAGTGCCAAAGAGAATCACTCATGGGACATGAGAACCCACACTCTCCTTAGATGAATCTAACAAATTGGAATAACAGGGGTTTCCATAACCTGCACAAGCAAAAGTTTATATAAATCTCTTTATATGAAACCATACTAAGTGCGTGCAATGCCGAGAAGTAAGT